>JAKWBO010000386.1:0-50531 GCA_034336685.1 Luscinia luscinia
GGGGGACACAGGGGTGCAGCTCAGGGGTCGAGATGGCTCTGAGATGGAGTTTGGGGTCCTGGGATGGAATTTGGGGGTCCCGGGATGGAGTTTGGGGTCCTGGGATGGAATTTTGGGTCCTGGGATGAAATTTTGGGGTCCTGGGATGGAATTTGGGGTCCCGGGATATAATTTGGGGGTCTTGGGATGGAGTTTGGGGTCCTGGGATGAAATTTTGGGGGTCCTGGGATGGAATTTTGGGGGTTTGGGGGTCTTGGGGGGTTTTGGGGGTCTTGGGGTCCCTGGGCTGGAGTTTGGGGTTCGGGTTGGGGAATCCGGGGGTTTTGGGGGGATGCTGGAAGGGTTTGGGTGATTTTGGGAATTTTGGGATATTTTGGGATATTTTAGGATATTTCGGGTTATTTTGGGGTGTTTTGGGATATTTTAAGATATTTTAAGATATTTTAAGATATTTTAGGATATTTTAAGATATTTTTGGGGTACCTCGAAGTGGCTTTTGAGGACGTGGAGTTATTTTGGGGTATTTTGGGGTATTTTTGGATATTTTTGGGATATTTTAAGGTATTTCTGGGATATTTTTGGATTATTTTGGGTTATTTTGGGATATTTTAGGACAATTTTTGGCACCTTGAAGTGGCTGCTGAGGCCGTGGGGATATTTAAGATATTTTAGGATATTTTGGATTATTTTAGGACATTTTTTGGACACCTTGAAGCGGTTGCTGAGGCCATGGGGTTATGTGGGTTATTTTATAATAATTTATGATATTTTATGATATTTTATGATATTTTGGATTATTTTGGATTATTTTAGGACATTTTTGGGCACCTTGAAGCGGCTGCTGGAGGCCATGGGGTTAGTTATCATATTTTGGATTATTTTGGGTTATTTTGGGGTATATTTTGGCACCTTGAAGCGGATGCTGAGACTGTGGGGATATTTATGATATTTTGGATTATTTTGGATTATTTTGGGAGATTTTTTGGGCACCTTGAAGCGGCTACTGAGGCCATGGGGATATTTACGATATTTTGGATTATTTTGGGCTATTTTATGATATTTCGGGATATTTTGGATATTTTAGGATACTTTTTGGGCACCTTGAAGCGGCTGCTGAGGCCGTGGGGGTCAGTTATCATATTTTGGATTATTTTGGATTATTTTGGGGTATTTTTTGGCACCTTGAAGCTGCTGCTGAGGCCATGTGGGATATTTATGATATTTTGGATTATTTTGGATTATTTTGGGGTATTTTTGGGCACCTTGAAGCGGCTGCTGAGGCCGTGGGGATTATTTATGATATTTTATGATATTTTTGGAATATTTCGGGGTATTTTTGGGCACCTTGAAGCGGCTGCTGAGACCATGGGGATTATTTATGATATTTTATGATATTTTGGGATATTTTGGGGTATTTTTTGGGCACCTTGAAGCGGCTGCTGAGGCCGTGGGGTTATTTATGATATTTTATGATATTTTGGATTATTTGGGGTACATTTGGGCACCTTAGAAGCGGCTGCTGAGGGCCGTGGGGTCAGTTATCATATTTTGGATGATTTTGGGATATTTTGGGGTACATTTGGGCACCTTGAAGCGGCTACTGAGGCCGTGGGGATTATTTATGATATTTTATGATATTTTGGATAATTTTGGAATATTTTGGGGTATTTTTTGGGCACCTTGAAGCTAGGCTGCTGAGGGCCGTGGGGGTTAGTTATCATATTTAGGATTATTTTGGATTATTTTGGGATATTTTGGGGTACATTTTTGGCACTCTGAAGCGGCTGCTGAGGCCGTGGGGGTTAGTTATGATATTTATGACATTTCAGGATATTTTAGGATATTTTGGGGTACATTTTGGCACCTTGAAGCTGCTGCTGAGACCATGGGGGTCAGTTATCATATTTTGGATTATTTTGGATTATTTTGGGGTATTTTTGGGCACCTTGAAGCGGCTGCTGAGGCCGGGCGCCGTGAGCAGCTCCAGCACCACGGTGCGCAGCGAGTGCTTCCTCGGCCGCCGCGGTGCAGCGAACACGTCAAGCACCACAGGTCCAGGCCCTGGGGAAAGCGTGGGTGTCGGGAATTCTGGGGGTGTCGGGGATTTGGGGGGATGGGGATTCTGGGGGATGGGGATTCTGGGTGTGTGTGAATTTTGGGGTGTCTGGAATTCTGGGGTGTCGGGAATTCTGGGGGGATGGGGATTTGGGGGATGGGGATTTGGGGGATGGGAGTTCTGGGGGTGCCTGGGAATTCTGGGGGCCGGAATTTGGGGGATGGGGATTCTGGGGGGATGGGGATTCTGGGGGGATGGGGGATTTTGGGGGGATGGGGATTCTGGGGGGGATGGGGATTCTGGGGGGCCGGGAATTTGGGGGATGGGGATTTGGGGGATGGGGATTCTGGGGGGATGGGGATTTGGGGGATGGGGATTTTGGGGGATGGGGATTCTGGGGTGTGTGAATTTTGGGGTGTCTGGAATTCTGGGGTGTCGGAATTTGGGGGCCGGGAATTTGGGGGGGATGGGGATTCTGGGGGGCAGGGAATTCTGGGGGGCGGGAATTCTGGGGAGGCTGGGAATTCTGGGGGCTAGGAATTCTGGAAGTCCAGTAAAAGCCCAGTGAAGTCTGCAATTCCCAGTGACCGTTCCCAGTAATTCCCAGTGACCGTCTCCCAGTAATTCCCAGTGATCATTCCCAGTAATTCCCAGTGATTCCCAGTGATCATTCCCAGTGATTCCCAGTAATTCCCAGTGATTCCCAGTGATCATTCCCAATGATTCCCAGTAATTCCCAGTGATTCCCAGTGACCATTCCCAGCCATTCCCAGTGATTCCCAGTGATCATTCCCAGTCATTCCCAGTGACCATTCCCAGTCATTCCCAGTCATTCCCAGTGACCATTCCCAGTCATTCCCAGTGACCATTCCCAGTAATTCCCAGACATTCCCAGTGGCTCCCAGTAACTGATTCCCAGTGACCTTTCCCAGTGATTCCCAGTGATTCCCAGTGACCATTCTCAGTGATTCCCAGTGATTCCCAGTGATTCCCAGTGACCATTCCCAGTAATTCCCAGTGACCATTCCCAGCCATTCCCAGTGATTCCCAGTGATTCCCTGTGACCATTCCCAGTGACTCCCAGTGACCATTCCCAGTGATTCCCAGTGACCATTCCCAGTGACTCCCAGTGACCATTCCCAGCCATTCCCAGTGACTCCCAGTGATCATTCCCAGCCATTCCCAGTGACCATTCCCAGTGATTCCCAGCAATCATTCCCAGTAATTCCCAGTGATTCTCAGTCATTCCCAGTGATTCCCAGTCACCATTCCCAGTGATTCCCAGTGATTCCCAGCCATTCCCAGTCACCATTCTCAATAATTCCCAGTGATTCCCAGTCACCATTCCCAGTGATTCCTGTGACCATTCCCAGTGATTCCCAGTGATTCCCAGTGATTCCCAGCCATTCCCGGTGACCATTCCCAGTGATTCCCAGTCACCATTCCCAGTAATTCCCAGTAATTCCCAATGATTCCCAGCCATTGCTAGTCACAATTCCCAGTGATTTTCAGTCATTCCCAGTGACCATTCCCAGAAATTCCCAGTCATTCCCAGTTATTCTCAGTCAATCCCAGTGACTCCCAGTGACCCCCAGCCATTCCCAGAAATTCCCAGCCATTCCCAGTAACCATTCCCAGCCATTCCCAGAAATTCCCAGTCATTCCCAGTGACCCCAGCCATTCCCAGTCATTCCCAGTAACCATTCCCTGCCATTCCCAGTGACCCCCAGCCATTCCCAGAAATTCCCAGTCATTCCCAGTAACCATTCCCAGTAATTCCCACTGACTCCCAGCGATTCCCAGCCATTCCCAGTAACCATTCCCAGCCATTCCCAGTGACCCCCAGCCATTCCCAGCCATTCCCAGTCATTCCCAGTAACCATTCCCAGTCATTCCCAGTGACCCCCAGCCATTCCCAGTGACCCCCAGCCATTCCCAGCCATTCCCAGTCATTCCCAGTAACCATTCCCAGTCATTCCCAGTAACCATTCCCAGCCATTCCCAGTGACCCCCAGCCATTCCCAGTCATTCCCAGTAACCATTCCCAGCCATTCCCAGTGACCCCCAGCCATTCCCAGCCATTCCCAGTGACCATTCCCAGCCATTCCCAGTGACCCCCAGCCATTCCCAGTAACCATTCCCAGCCATTCCCAGTGACCCCCAGCCATTCCCAGTAACCATTCCCAGTAATTCCCACTGACTCCCAGCGATTCCCAGTCATTGCCAGGACCATTCCCAGTGTCCCCAGCCCTCCCCAGCCCCCCGCCCTGGTTTTTGGGGTTTTTGGGGTTTTTGGGGTTTTTGGGGTTGTTTTTGGGGTGTTTGGGGTGCCCCGGTACCTCAGGCAGTTGAGGACGGACGAGGAGTAGCTCGGGGCCACGGCCGTGAACGCGCGGCGGAACATCCTGGGGGAGGCGGGGCTGGGGGCTAGGGGGCACTCAAGGGCAGCAGGGGGCACCCCTGGGGGCACCCCTGGGGGCTGGGGACACCCTGGGGGCTGGGGGGCACTGGGGGACACCCCTGGGGGCTGAGGGGGGCACCGGGGCACCAGGGGACACCGGGGGACACCCTGGGGACACCCGGGGGCTGGGGACACCCTGGGGACACCCCTGGGGACACCCCTGGGGGCTGGTGGTGCACCGGGGACACCTCTGGGGTTGGGGACACACCTGGGGACACCCCTGGGGGCTGGGGGAGCACCGGGGACACCGGGGACACCCCTGGGGCTGGGGACACCCTTGGGGACACCCCTGAATGCTGAGGACAGTCCCTGGATTTTGGGGACCCTCCTCAGCTCTAGGGACCCCCTGGGTTTTGGGGACAGTCCCTGAGTTCTGGGGACCCACCTCAGTTCTAGGGACCCTCCCCGGGGCTTGGGGACACCCCTGAGTTCTGGGGACCCTCCTGTGGTTTCGGGGTCCCACCCGCGCCCACCTCAGCCCCACACGCTCACATCCCCTCCCCATCTCTGTCCCTCCTCGGGCTGTCCCTGTCCCTGTCCCTGTGTCCCTCTGTCCTTCTGTCCCTGTCCCTGTCCCTGTCCCTGTCCCTCTGTCCCCATCCCTGTCTCTGTCCCTGTCCCTCTGTCCCTGTCCCTCTGTCCCCATCCCTGTCCCTGTCCCTGTTCCTCTGTCCCTGTCCCTCTATCCTTCTCCCTGCCCCTGTCCCTGTCCCTCTATCCCTGTCGCCATCCCTGTTCCTGTCCCCCTGTCCCTGTCCCTCTGTCCCTGTCCTCTGTCCCCGCCCCGCCCCGGTCCCGGTCCCGTCACCTCTCCACGAAGATCCCGGCCTGCACGGCGTGCACGATGCTGCGGAATTTGGGTTTCTCCTCGGCGCGGCGCCCCTTGGCCCGCGCCTGCTGCGTGAAGGTGGCGGCGAGCCAGTCCCGCACCTCGGAGGGCACGGCCGCGTCCGAGCCCATCTCGCGCAGCTCGTCCTCGGTGTCCAGCGCCTGCCTGAGGGCCGCCACACGCTCGCGACACTCGCGACACGCGCGACACTCGCGACAATCGGGGCACTCGCGATTCTCGGGACACTCAGGACACATGGGACAGTCGCGCATACTGACTGTCCGCTCCCCTGTCCCTCCCTGTCTCCTGTCCCCTGTCCCTTGCCCCCTCTCTAACCCCCTCTGTCCCCTCCTTGTCCCCCTGTCTCGTGTCCCTGTCCCCTCTGTCCCCGCTGTCCCCACCCTGTCCCCTCCCTGTCCCTCCCTTTCCCTCCCTGTCCCTCCCTGTCCCTCTGTCCCCCTGTCCCTCTGTCCCATCCCCGTCCCTCTGTCCCCTCCCTGCCCCACCCTGTCCCCTCCCTGTCCCTCCCTGTCCCTCCCTGTCCTCGCTGTCCCTCTGTCCCCCTGTCCCCTCCCCGTCCTCGCTGTCCTCCCTGTCCCCCCCGTCCCCGCTGTCCCTCCCGTCCCCCCTGTCCCCTCTGTCCCTCCCCGTCCCCGCTGTCCCCCCGTCCCCGCTGTCCCTCTGCTCCCCCCGTCCCCGCTGTCCCTCCCCGTCCTCGCTGTCCCCCTGTCCCCTCTGTCCCCCCGTCCCGCTGTCCCCGCCGCCACCTGCTCTCATCCATGCACACCGCCTCCAGCAGCGAGGCCGCGCACTCCAGGTTCCGGCTTCAGCTCCTCCACGTTCACCTCGCCCGCCTCCAGCTGCTTCACCAGGAACCGCAGCCTGGGGACACGGGGGACAGCGGGGACAGACCGGGGACAGCGGGGACACGGGTCAGAGACCCGCAGGGACAGCGGGGACAGCAGCCTGGGGGGACAGGGGTCACAGGACATGGACAGGGGTCACAGGTTGGGACAGGGGTCACAGGACGGGACAGAGGTCACAGGACGGGGACAGAGGTCACAGGACAGGGGTCACAGGAAGGGACAGGGGTCACAGGACAGGGGTCACAGGATGGGACAGGGGTCACAGGTTGGGGACAGGGGTCACAGGAAGGGACAGGGGTCACAGGACAGGGACAGGGGTCACAGGACGGGGACAGGGGTCACAGGAAGGGGACAGAAAGGGGACAGGAGTCACAGGACAGGGACAGGGGTCACAGGACGGGGGTCACAGGATGGGACAGGGGTCACAGGACAGGGACAGGGGTCACAGGTTGGGGACAGGGGTCACAGGAAGGGGACAGGAGTCACAGGACAGGGACAGGGGTCACAGGACAGGGACAGAGGTCACAGAACATGGACAGGGGTCACAGGACGGGGTCACAGGATGGGACAGGGGTCACAGGACAGGGGTCACAGTTTGGGGACAGGGGTCACAGGTTGGGGACAGGGGTCACAGGATGGGGACAGGGGTCACAGGACAGGGGTCACAGGTTGGGGCAGGGGTCACAGGAAGGGGACAGGGGTCACAGAAAGGGGACAGGAAGGGGACAGGGGTCACAGGACAGGGGTCACAGGTTGGGGCAGGGGTCACAGGAAGGGGACAAGGGTCACAGGAAGGGGACAGGAAGGGGACAGGGGTCACAGGAAGGGGACAGGATGGGGACAGGGGTCACAGGACAGGGGTCACAGGACGGGGACAGGGGTCACAGGACGGGGACAGGGGTCACAGGATGGGGACAGGGGTCACAGGACAGGGACAGGGGTCACAGGATGGGGACAGGGTCACAGGAAGGGGACAGAAAGGGGACAGGGGTCACAGGACAGGGACAGGGTCACAGGACATGGACAGGGGTCATAGGTCGGGGACAGGGGTCACAGGACATGGACAGGGGTCACAGGACAGGGGTCACAGGACAGGGGTCACAGGACATGGACAGGAGAGTGGGGGTGCCACCCCGCAGCTCCCGCACGGCTGGCACAGGTGACACAGGATGGCACAGGTGACACGGGATGGCACAGATGGCACAGGTGGGACCATGGCACAGGTGACACAGGATGGAACAGGTGGCACAGGTGACACAGGTGGCACAGGATGGCACAGGTGGCACCACGGCACAGGTGACACAGGTGACAATGGGATGACACAGGATGGCACAAAGTAGCACGGAACTGCACAGGTGGCACAGGATGGCACAAGTGGCACAGGTGGCACTGGGATGTCACAGAGTGGCACAGGTGGCACAGGTGGCACAGGGATGGCAGCAGCAGGGCGGACCCGGGATGGTGACACTGTGGGGACACGGGGTGGTGGCACTGTGGGGACACTGTGGGGACACGGGGTGGTGGCACTGTGGGGACACTGTGGTGACCCTGTGGGGACACTGTGGGGACATGGGATGGTGGCACTGTGGGGACACTGCGGTGACCCTGTGGGGACACTGTGGTGACCCTGTGGGGACACGGAGTGGTGGCACTGTGGGGACATGGGGTGGTGGCACTGTGGGGACACGGAGTGGTGGCACTGTGGGGACCCTGTGGGGACACGGGCGCTGCCACCCGCGCCAGGGCAAGGCCAGGCCACCCGCGTGGCCACCACCCGGCAGGCGGGGCCACCGCGTCCCCGGTCACGGTGACAATGACGGTGACAGCGAGGGGGGCGGGGGGGCACAGACGTCACCGGCGCTGCTGCGACCTTGGCGATGGCGGTGTCACCTTGCCACCCCCCGAGGGGACCCCCAGCCTGGGTGGGCACCCCGGTGTCACCCGTGGGGACAAGAGACGGGGACCTGGCAGTGCCACCCTGCCCGGTGTCCCCCCGGGGGCGGGGGCGCAGCCTCGGCAGTGTCCCCAGGGACCCCCGGGATTGTCACCACGGCCCCCCAGAAGTGGGGGGGGGGAACACCGTGGGGGGACACGCCACCCCCACTGGTGGCAGTGACACGTGAGCACGTGGGGACACGCGTGTGACACCCCCGCAGTGCCGCCCCCCTCCCGCGTGTCCCCTGACGCCCCCAGGTGTGTCACACGCGTGTGCCACAAGGCCACCCTGCCCCGTGTGTCCCCCACGTGTCCCCACGCGTGTGTCCCCCCCCCTCGGGACCCCCCCACGCGCCGCACGTGCCGCAGGTGGGCGCGGGGACACGTGAGCGACGCAGGTGAGGGGGTGGCACCGCCCTGGCAGCGCCCCCGGGAGGGCACGGGGGACAAGGGGGGGCACACACGCTCCGGGTCCGAGGGATCCAGTTTGGGGTTTGGGGGTCCCAGTTCGGGGTTTGGGGGTCCCAATTTGGAGATGTCAGTTCGGGGTTTGGGGTCCCAGTTTGGGGTTTGGGGGTCCCAGTTCGGGGTTTAGGGGTACCAGTTTGGGGTTTAAGGGTCCCGGTTTGGGGGTCCCAGTTCGGGGTTTGGGGGTCCCAATTTGGGGTTTAAGGGTCCCGGTTTGGGGGTCCCAGTTCGGGGTTTGGGGTCCCAGTTCGGAATTTAAGGGTCCCAGTTTGGGGGTCCAAGTTTGGGGTTTGGGGGTCTCCCGGTTTTGGGATCTGAGTTTGGGGTTTGGGGGTCTCAGTTTGGGCTTTGGGGTCCCAGTTCGAATTTAAGGGTCCCAGTTTGGGGGTCCCAGTTCGGGGTTTGGGGGTCCCAGTTTGGAGATCTCAGTTTGGGGTTTGGGGGTCCCAGTTCGGAATTTAAGGGTCCCAGTTTGGGGGTCCAAGTTCGGGGTTTGGGGGTCCCAGTTTGGGGGTCCCAGTTTGGGGGTCCCAGTTTGAAGTTTAAGGGTCCCGGTTCGGGAGTCCCGATTTGGGGGTCCCAGTTTGGCGTTTGAGGGTCCCAGTCTGGGATTTAAGTGTTCTGGTTTGGGGGTCCCAGTTTGGGGATCCCAGTTTTGGATTTAAGGGTTCTGGTTTGGGGGTCCCGGTTTGGGGTTCGAGGTCCCAGTTTGAGGTTTGAGGGTCCCAGTCTGGGATTTAAGTGTTCTGGTTTGGGGGTCCCAGTTTGGGGTCCCAGTTTTGGATTTAAGGGTTCTGGTTTGGGGGTCCCGGTTTGGGGTTCGAGGTCCCAGTTTGAGGTTTGAGGGTCCCAGTTTTGGATTTAAGGGTTCTGGTTTGGGGGTCCCGGTTTGGGGTTCGAGGGTCCCAGTTTGAGACTTAAGGGTCCCAGTTTGGGATTTAAGGATCTAAATTTGGGGACCCCAGTTTGAGATTTAAGGATCCCAGCCTGGGGATCCCAGTTTGGGATTTAAGGATCTAAATTTGGGGACCCCAGTTTGAGATTTAAGGATCCCAGTCTGGGGATCCCAGTTTGGGATTTAAGGGTCCCGATTTGGGGATCCCAGTTTGGGGTTCAAGGGTCCCAGTTTGGGATTTAAGGGTCCCGATTTGGGGGTCCCAGTTTGGGGTTCAAGGGTCCCAGTTCGGGATTTAAGGGTCCCGATTTGGGGGTGCCAGTTTGGGATTTAAGGGTCCCGATTTGGGGATCCCAGTTTGGGATTTAAGGGTCCCGCTTTGGGGGTCCCAGTTTGGGGTTCAAGGGTCCCAGTTCGGGATTTAAGGGTCCTGATTTGGGGTCCCAGTTTGGGGTTCAAGGGTCCCAGTTTTGGATTTAAGGGTTCTGGTTTGGGGGTCCCGGTTTGGGGTTCGAGGGTCCCAGTTTGAGACTTAAGGGTCCCAGTTTGGGATTTAAGGATCTAAATTTGGGGACCCCAGTTTGAGATTTAAGGATCCCAGCCTGGGGATCCCAGTTTGGGATTTAAGGATCTAAATTTGGGGACCCCAGTTTGAGATTTAAGGATCCCAGTCTGGGGATCCCAGTTTGGGATTTAAGGGTCCCGATTTGGGGATCCCAGTTTGGGATTCAAGGGTCCCAGTTTGGGATTTAAGGGTCCCGATTTGGGGGTCCCAGTTTGGGGTTCGGGTGTGCGGTTTGAGACTGAGGGGTTCCAGTTTGGGATTTAAGGATCTAAATTTGGGGATCCCAGTTTGGGATTTAAGGGTCCCGATTTGGGGGTGCCAGTTTGGGGTTCAAGGGTCCCAGTTCAGAATTTAAGGGTCCCGATTTGGGGATCCCAGTTTGGGATTTAAGGGTCCCGATTTGTGGATCCCAGTTCGGGATTTAAGGGTGCCGCTTTGGGGGTCCCAGTTTGGGTTTGCTGTCCCGCTTTGGGGGTCCCAGTTTGGGGTTCAAGGGTCCCAGTTCGGGATTTAAGGGTCCCGCTTTGGGGGTCCCGGTTTGGGGTTCAAGGTCCCAGTTCGGGATTTAAGGGTCCCAGTCTGGGGATCCCAGTTTGGGATTTAAGGGTCCCGATTTGGGGGTGCCAGTTTGGGGTTCAAGGGTCCCAGTTTGGGATTTTAGGGTCCCGATTTGGGGGTCCCAGTTCGGAATTTAAGGGTCCCGCTTTGGGAGTCCCAGTTCGGGATTTTAGGGTCCCGATTTGGGGGTCCCAGTTTGGGATTTTAGGGTCCCGATTTGGGGGTCCCAGTCTGGGTTGGCTGTCCCGCTTTGGGGGCTGTCTCCCTTTGGGGACCCCTCTGTGTCTCTGGGGGTGCGGGGGGTCCCGCGGCCGGGGTCACTCACAGCGCCCGCAGCTTGACCCAGACCCTCCTGCCGGGCACGGCCTTGGCGTCCAGCGGGGACGGGCACCCTCCGGCCGCGTCCGGCGCGCCGCTCCCGCTCCAGCCCCGGGAGGCTCCGCGGCGGCTCCATCGCCCCTGGGCACCGGCAGCGCGGCTCAGCCCGGCCGGGCCCGGCGCCGCGGCCCCAGTTCCTCCTTCCCAGAGCCCCCGGTCCTTCCGGAGCCCCCGGTTCACCGCAGAGCTTCCCTTTCCTTCCCAGAGCCCCGGTCCTTCCCGGAGACCCCGGTTCCTTCCGGAGCCCCGGTTCCTCTCGGTTCCTCCCGGAGACCGCGATCCTTCCCGGAGCCCCCGGTCCTTCCCGGAGCCCCCGGTTCACCGCAGAGCTTCCCTTTCCTTCCCAGAGCCCCCGGTCCTTCCCGGAGCCCCCGGTTCCTTCCGGAGCCCCCGGTTCCCACAGAGCTTCCCTTTCCTTCCCGGAGACCCCCGGTTCCTCCCGGAGACCGCGATCCTTCCGGAGCCCCCGGTCCTTCCGGAGCCCCCGGTCCTTCCGGAGACCCCCGGTTCCTTCCGGAGCCCCCGGTTCCCCCAGAGCTTCTCTTTCCTTCCCGGAGCCCCCCGGTTCTTCCCGGAGCCCCCGGTTCCCCGCAGAGCTTCCCTTTCCTTCCCGGAGCCCCCCGGTTCCTCCCGGGGACCCCCCCGTGCCTCCCGGTGCCGCCGCCGGTTCCTCCCCGGCCCCGGTTCCCGGTGCCGCCCGTGCCTCCCGCAGCCCCGCGGCTCCCCCGGCCCCGGTTCCGGCGGCTCCGGTGCCTCCTGAGGCCCCCGGTAGCGGCCGCAGCGCCCCCCTAATTCCCCCAAATCCCCGGGCTAGCCTCCCCCGCCCCCGGTACCCGGCGGCTGCGCAGGCAGCACCGGAGCCAAGATGGATCCGGGCACCGGGGGTGGGAGAACCGGCGGGGAGAACCGGGGAGAGCCGGGAAGGGAGGGCCGGGAACGGAGAACCGGGATGGGAGAGGCGGGCGAGGGAGAACGGGAATGGAAAACCGGGAATGGGAGAACCGGGAATGGAAAACCGGGAATGGAAAACCGGGATGGGAGAACGGGAATGGAAAACCGGGATGGGAGAACGGGAATGGAAAACCGGGAATGGAAAACCGGGAATGGGAGAACAGGAATGGAAAACCGGGATGGGAGAACGGGGAATGGAAAACCGGGAATGGGAGAAGCAGGGATGGAAAACCGGGAATGAGAGAGGCGCCGATGGAGAGCCGGGGATGGGAGGGCTGAGAGAGGGAGAACCGGGAGAGGGAGAACCGGGATGGAAAACCGGGAATGGGAGAAGCGGGGATGGGAGAACGGGGAATGGAAAACCGGGATGGGAGAACGGGAATGGAAAACCGGAATGGAAAACCGGGAATGGGAGAACAGGAATGGAAAACCGGGATGGGAGAACGGGGAATGGAAAACCGGGAATGGGAGAAGCGGGGATGGAAAACCGGGAATGAGAGAGGCGCCGATGGAGAGCCGGGGATGGGAGGGCTGAGAGAGGGAGAACCGGGAGAGGGAGAACCGGGATGGAAAACCGGGAATGGGAGAAGCGGGGATGGGAGAAGCGGGAATGTGCAACACGGGAGCGCCGGGGCCGGGGGAACCGGGGAGAAGAACCGGGATGGGGAGAGGAGGGAGCGGAGCAGCGGCGATGGCAGCGCCGGGATGGGGAGAACCGGAGGGACCGGGGGAACCGGGGGGGACCGGGGGACCGGGGGAACCGGGGGACCGGGGGACCGGGGATGCTGCGCGCTCCTACCGGGGGATGCTCGGCCCGTGCCGCCGGTGTCGCCGTCCCCGGTGCCGCCGGTGCCGCCGGTGTCGCCGTCCCCGGTGTCGCCGTCCCCGGTGTCGCCGTCCCCGGTGTCGCCGTCCCCGGCCCCGCCGCCGCCGGTTCTGCCGCCGCCGCCGCCCGGGGCTCGCCGCAACTTTCCCCGAGCCGGCACCGGCACCGGCACCGGCACCGGCAGCGGCGGGCGGGGCGGGGCGGGGAGCCGGGGCGGGGGCCGGGAACCGCCGGGGGTTCCGCCCAGCCGGGACCCCCAGGGAACAAGGAGGGGTCCGGGACCCCCAGGGGAACAGGGGAGGGGCGGGGGTGGGGTCCGGGACCCCCCGAGGGGAACGTGGGGAGGGGGCGGGGATGGGGGTGGGGGTCCGGGACCCTCGAGGGGAACGTGGGGAGGGGTCCGGGACCCCCAGGGGAACAGGGGGAGGGGTCCGGGACCCCCAGGGGAACAGGGGGAGGGGGCGGGGGCGGGGTGGGGACCCCGGAGGAGGGAAGGGTCCAGGACCCCCAAGGAAAAAAGTGGGAGGGGTCCGGGACCCCCCGAGGAGAAACGTGGGGAGGGGTCCGGGACCCCCAGGGGAACAGGGGAGGGTCCGGGACCCCCAGGGGAACAGGGGGAGGGGGCGGGGGTGGGGTGGGGGACCCCCGGAGGCGAGGGAAGGGTCCGGGACCCCCAAGGAAAACGTGGGGAGGGGTCCGGGACCCCCCGAGGGGAGGGAAGGGTTCAGGACCCCCAAGGGGAACGTGGGAGGGGTCCGGGACCCCCGAGGGGCAGGAGGAGTTCGAGACCCCCCTCACCAGGGGCTGGGGGAGGGAGAGCCCCCAAGACCCCCAGCCAGGACCCTCTGGGGCTGTGCCCCAGACCCAAATCTGGGGGTCCCTCTGAAGCCGCAGGGGGTCAGGACCCCCGGCCCCCTGGGGGTAAAGGGGGGGGGGGGAGGTGTCCCGGGACCCCCAGGAGTTTTGGGGTCTCCCCTGGTCAGAGCCCCCAGTGACCCCCAGGGAGGGTCGTGACCCCCAAAACCGGGGGTCTTCCCTGCGACCCCCAATCCCCCCAGATCCCTGTGAGGGTCCCTCAGCGCCCCCTCCCCATTTATTGTGGGACCTTCCCAAACTCGGGGCGTCCCACCTGAGCTGGGGGGGGGCTAAAAATTGGGGGGTCCCCCTCCTCATCACCCCTTCCCCCCCCGCGATCCCCCGGAGCCCCTCGGGGGTCTCAGGGTTGGCCCTGGGGAGGGGGGCGGGGGCTCTCATGGGTGGGGGAGGGGAAGTTTTGGGGTGCGGGGCGCCCCTCCCTCCCCCCCCCGCAGCCCCCCGGCACGCGCCGCGCTGTTAATCACGTTAATGGCGCTAATCACGTTAATCACCTTTACGTAACGCCGTGGGCGCGAGCGGCGCCGGGGTGGCAGCCAGGTGAGACCCCCAATTTTGGGACCCCCCGAGACCCCCCAACCCCATCCCGGTCCCCTCTGTCACCTCCCCACCGGTGATTTTGGGGGTGTCGCTCTGTTTAACCCCCCCCAAAAAAAGGGGGGAGGGGTCCCCCCCGTAATTTGGGGTCCCGCAACTCATTGTGGGGTTTCCAAACAAAATTTGGGGGTGCTCAAAGTTATTTTGGGGGTCCCAAATTCATTTTGGGGTGCTCAAAGTGATTTGGGGGTGCTCAAAGTCATTTTGGGGGTCTCAAATTCATTTTGGGGGTCTCGAGCTGATTTTGGGGGGTCCCAAATTCATTTTGGGGGTCTCAGAGCTGATTTTGGGGGTCCCAAATTAATTTTGGGTTTCTCAAACTGATTTGGGGATCCTCGAGTTGATTTTGGGGGTCTCGAGCTGATTTTTGGGGTCCCAAATTCATTTTGGGGTCTCAAACTGAATTGGGGATCCTCGAGCTGATTTTGGGGGTCTCAAATTCATTTTGGGGGTCTCGAACTCATTTTGGGGGTCCCAAATTCATTTTGGGGTCTCAAACTGAACTGGGGATCCTCGAGTTGATTTCGGGGTCTCGAACTCATTTTGGGGGTCCCAAATTCATGTTGGGGTCTCAAACTGAACTGAGGATCCTCGAGCTGATTTTGGGGGTCTCAAATTCATTTTGGGGATCTCAAACTGATTTGGGGATGCTCGAGTTGATTTTGGGGGTCTCAAATTCATTTTGGGGGTCTCAAATTCATTTTGGGGGTTCCAAATTCATTTTGGGGTCTCAAACTGATTTGGGGATCCTCGAGTTGATTTTGGGGGTCTCGAGCTGATTTTGGGGTCTCGAACTCATTTTGGGGGTCTCAAATTCCTTTTGGGGGTCTCGAGCTGATTTTGGGGGTCCCAAATTCATTTTGGGGGTCTCAAACCGATTTTAGGGCTCCCCAAACTACTTTGGGAATCGCCCAAGATCTCATTTCGGGCTCCCCCTCCCCATTTTGGGCTCCCCTCCCCATTTTGCCCCCCATTTTTGGGCCCCCTCCCCATTTTTGGCTCCCCAGGCAGGTCCAGCCCCTCCCCCGCTCATTTTGGGGCTCCTCGCGGCGATTTCGGGGTTCAGAACCAAAACTAAATTTTCACTTTTTTCACTTTTTTTTCACTTTTGGGGCTTCGAAACTTTCTGGGTTTGGTTTGGGGGGTGGGGGGAAGGGCGGAGATTTGGGGTGGGGCAGGGCCGGGTGGGCGCGCGAGACAAAAGCGCGGGGGGGGGGGGTGGGGAGGAGGGGGATGGGGGGCGAGCTGGGAACGATTCGGGCTCGTGATTGACGAACCCCAAAATAGAACCGGGGAGGGGAGGGGCAGCCAGGCCCCGGGAGCGCGGAGGGGCTGGGGGGTTTGGGGGATTCTGGGGGATTTGGGGGATTTTGGGGGGATTCTGGGGGGATTTTGGGGGGATTTTGGGGGATTTTGGGGAATCTTGGGGGGATTCTGGGGGAATTTTGGAGATTTTGGGGGGTTTGGGGATTTTAGGGGATTTGGGGGATTTGGGGGATTTTGGGGGATTCTGGGGTGATTTGGGGGATTCTGGGGTGATTTGGGGGGATTTGGGAATTTGGGGGATTTTGGGGAGATTTGGGGGGATTCTGGGGAATTTGGGGGATTTTGGGGGATTTTGGGGAGATTTGGGGGATTTTGGGGATTTTGGGGAGATTTGGGGGATTTCGAGGGGATTTGGGGGATTTTGGGGGATTTTGGGGGATTTTGGGGGATTTGGGGGATTTGGGGGAATCTTGGGGGAATTCTGGGGGATTTGGGGATTTTGGGGGAATCTTGGGGGGGATTCTGGGGGATTTTGGAGATTTTGGGGGATTTTGGGGAATCTTGGGGGGATTTGGGGGGATTTTGGGGAGATTCTGGGGGATTTTGGGATTTTGGGGAATTTTGGGGGATTTTGGGGGATTCTGGGGGATTTTGGGGATTTCGGGGGGATTCTAGGGGGGATTTGGGGGGATTTTGGGGAATTTTGGGGGGATTTCGGGGGGATTTTGGGGGGATTTTGAGGTGATTTGGGTGGGATTTGGGGGATTCGGGGGAATCTTGGGGGATTTTGGGGGTTTGGGGGATTCTGGGGGGATTCTGGGGGGATTCTGGGGGATTTGGGGATTTTGGGGGAATTTCGGGGGATTTCGGGGGGGTTTGGGGGGATTTTGGGGGATTCTGGGGGGGATTTGGGGGGATTTTGAGATGATTTGGGGGATTTTGGGGGTATTAGGGGAATTTTGGGGAGATTTCGGAGATTTTGGGGGGTTGTAGGGTGATTTGGGGGATTTTGGGGTATTTTGAAGGGGATTTTGGGGGGGATTTGGGGGGGGATTTCCAGGGATTTCAGGGATTTCGGGGGGGATTTTGGGGGGTTTGGGGGTGATTTTGAGGGGGATTTTGGGGGATTTGGGGGATTTAGGGGTATTTGGGGGAATTTCGGGGGATTTCAGGGATTTTAGGGGTGATTTTGCGGGGATTTTGGGGTGATTTCGGGGATTTTGGGGGAATTTTGCGGGGGACTTGGGGGGATTTTTGGGGGGATTTTGCGGGGATTTGGGGGGGGATTTTTGGGGATTTTGCGTGGGAATTTCGGGGGGATTTTGGGGTGATTTTGAGGTGATTTCAGGGTGACTTTCGGATGATTTCGGGGTGATTCTGGGCTGATCCGGGGGGATTTTCGGGCGATTTTCGGGTGATTTTCGGGCGATTTTCGGGTGATTTTGGGGTGATTTTCGGGTGATTTTGGGGTTTTTGTTGGTTTTTTTAACGCGATTTCTGCCTGGTTCAGAGCCGGTTTTTGGGGGTCTCGGTTCTGGGGGGGTCCCGGGGGGCCCGAGGGCTCGGCGGGCGCTGCCGCCGCTGCCGGTGACTCATCCCGGAGCCGCCGCCGTGCGCGGAATGGCAACGGCCGCGCCCCCGGCGCTCGAATTCTTATTTATTTATTTCTCATTTCTTTTATTTCTTATTTCTCATTTCTTATTTATTTATTTCTTATTTTTTATTTTTTATTTCTTATTTCTTATTTCTCATTTCTTATTTCTTATTTCTTATTTCTTATTTTTTATTTCTTATTTCTTATTTATTTATTTCTTATTTCTTATTTCTTCTTATTTCTTATTTCTTTTATTTCTTTTATTTCTTATTTCTTATTTCTTATTTATTTCTTATTTCTTATTTCTTATTTCTTATTTCTTATTTCTCATTTCTTATTTCTCATTTCTTATTTTTTATTTCTTATTTCTTATTTCTTTTATTTCTTATTTCTTATTTCTTATTTCTTATTTCTCATTTCTTATTTCTTATTTTTTATTTCTTATTTCTCATTTCTTATTTCTTATTTCTTATTTCTTATTTCTCATTTCTTATTTTTTATTTCTTATTTCTTATTATTTCTTATTTCTTATTTCTTATTTTTATTTCTTATTTCTTATTTCTCATTTCTCATTTCTTATTTTTATTTCTTATTTCTTATTTCTCATTTCTCATTTCTTATTTCTCATTTCTTATTTCTTATTTCTTATTTCTTATTTCTTATTTCTTATTTCTTATTTCTTATTTCTTATTTCTTTATTTCTTATTTCTTATTTCTTTTTTTCTTTTTCCTTCAAGATTTTGCACGGGAGTGAAATAAAACCACGCGGAGATGGGAAAATAAAAAAAAAAAGAAAGCAAACAAAGAAAAAAAAAGAAAAAAAAAGAAAAAAAGGAAACGTGACTGGAAGCGGCGCCGGGGGAGAAGGGAAACTGAGGCACGGCCGCAGCCGGCAGCGAGAGGGTTAAAGGGGGAAATCCCGCTGGGAGCTCCGGTCCGGACACCCCCAAAATCTCCGCAGGGTCCGGGAAGGTCCCCGGGGTGGTCCCAGAAAAATTCCCGGCACAATTCCCGAATAGTTCCCGAATAATTCCCGAATAATTCCCGAATAGTTCCTGAATAATTCCCCAATAATTCCCGGATAAATCCCGAATAATTCCCGAATAGTTCCCGAATAATTCCCGAATAATTCCCGAATAGTTCCCGAATAATTCCGAATAGTTCCTGAATAATTCCCGAATAATTCCCGGATAATTCCCGGATAATTCCCGAATAATTCCCGAATAAATCCCGAATAATTCCCGAATAATTCCGAATAATTCCCGAATAATTCCCGAATAATTCCCGAATAATTCGAATAATTCCCGAATAATTCCCGAATAATTCGAATAGTTCCCGAATAATTCATGAATAATTCCCGAATAATTCCCGAATAATTCCCGAATAATTCCCGAATAGTTCCCGAATAATTCCTGAATAATTCCCGAATAATTCCCGAATAATTCCGAATAGTTCCCGAATAATTCCTGAATAATTCCCGAATAATTCCCGAATAATTCCCGAATAGTTCCCGGATAATTCCCGAATAATTCCCGGCACAATTCCCGAATAGTTCCGAATAATTCCCGAATAAATCCCGAATAATTCCCGAATAATTCCCGAATAATTCCCGGATAATTCCCGAATAATTCCCGAATAATTCCCGAGATTTTGGGGTGAAGAGAATTTTAATGACGGCGGCGACAGCGGGGGCGACACTTGGGGACACGGTGGTGACATCCAGAGGTGAGGGGGGAGCGCGGGGGGGTCCGGAGGGGGCTGGGAATTTGGGGAGGAGGATTTGGGGGTCCTGGGGGGACAGGGAGGGGATTTGGGGCCGGGGGGATGCGGGGCTGCTGCGGGGGGTTGGAGAGAATTTGGGGAGGGGATTTGAGGGTCCGGGGGTGAAGAGAGGGGGATTTGGGGAGGGGCACGGGGGTCCGAGGGATTTGGGGAGGGGATTTGGGGGTCCGGGGGGACAGGGAGGGATTTGGGGTCGGGGGATTCGGGGCTGCTGCGGGGAATTTGGGGAGGGCACGGGGGTCCCAGCGAAGGTCGGGCGGGGGTCTCAGGGTGGAGCTCGGGGGGTCTCAGGGTGGAATTCAGGGGTCCCAGGGTGGAATTCGGGGGTCTCAGGGGGAATTCGGGGGTCCCAGGGTGGAGCTCGGGGGTCTCAGGGGGGAATTCGGGGGTCCCAGGGTGGAACTCAGGGGTCTCAGGGTGGAGCTCGGGGGTCGGGCAAGGCTCGGGGGGATCTCGGGGGGTCCCGGTCAGTGCGGGGGTCCCGGGGTAGAACTCAGGGGTCTCCGGGTTCCGGTCAATGTCAGGGGGTCTTGCTGGGGGTCTCGGGGTCCCGGTCAGTGCCGGGGGGTCCCGGGGGTCCCGGGGGTCCCATCAATGCCGGGGGGTCCCGGAGGGTCCAGGGGGTCCTGGGGGTCCCGGGGTGCGGTCAGTGCCGGGGGTCCTGGGGGTCCCGGGGGTCCCGGCGGTCCCGTCATTGCCGGGGGTCCCGGGGGTTCTGGGGGTCCCGGGGGTCCCGGGGGTCCCGGGGTGCGGTCAGTGCCAGGGGTCCGGGGGTCCCGGGGTCCAGCGGTCCCGTCATTGCCGGGGGTCCCGGGGGGTTCTGGGGGTCCCGGGGGTCCCGGGGCGGTCCCGGGGGTCCGGTCAGTGCCGGGGGTTCCGGGGGTCCCGGGGGTCCCGTCAGTGCCAGGGGTCCCAGGGGTCCCAGGGGTCCCGCTCAGTGCCGGGGGTCCCAGGGGTCCCAGGGTGGTCCCAGGGGGTCCCGGGGGTGCAGTCAGTGCCGGGGGTCCCGGGGTCCCAGGGCGGTCCCGGGGGTCCCGTCAGTGCCGGGGGTCCCAGGGGTCCCAGGACGGTCCGAGGGGTCCCGGGGTCCCGTCAGTGCCGGGGGTCCCGGGGTCCCGGTCAGTCCCAGGGGTGCGGTCAGTGCCGGGGTCCGGGGGCTCCCGGCACACCTGGCGGGGGTCTCGGGGGTCTCAGGGGGGTCCCGTCAGTGCCGGGGGTCCCGTCAGTGCCGGGGGTCCCGGGGGGTTCAGGGGTCCCGGGGATCCCGTCAGTCCCGGGGGTCCGGGGGTCCAGGGGGTCCCGGGGTGCGGTCAGTGCCGGGGGTCCCGGGGGTCCCAGGGTATCCCGTCAGTGCCGGGGGTCCCGGGGTCCCGGTCAGTGCGGGGAGGTCACGGGGGTGGAACTCGGGGGTCTCCGGGTTCCGGTCAATGTTGGGGGTCCCGGGGGGTCCCGGTCAGTGCCGGGGGTTCCGGGGGGGTTCGGGGGTCCCGTCAGTGCCGGGGGGTCCAGGGCGGTCCCGGGCGGTCCCAGGGGTCCGGTCAGTGCCGGGGGTCCCGGGGGTGCGGTCAGTGCCGGGGGTCCCGGGGGTCCCGTCAGTGCCGGGGGTCCCGGGGCGGTCCCAGGCGGTCCCAGGGGGTCCAGGGGTCTCGGGGGTCCCGGGGTGCGGTCAGTGCCGGGGGTCCCGGGGGCTCCGGCACAGCTGGCGGAAGGCGTTAGCAGCAGCAGCGTCACGGAAGCAGCTCTCCAGCATGTCCAGCGTCAGGAAGGACGATTCGGACACGATCTGGGGCGGGGGCGGTGGGGGCAGGGTCAGCACCTCCCCTCCCCATCCCCCATCCCCCGACCCCCCGGCCCGGGGACAAACTGAAATATTTGCATTTAAATCGCCTCGAGCGGGGTGGCAGACCCGGGGCTGGGGAGGGGCACAGCAGGGCGGCGTGACCTTCCCCCGGGACCCTCCCCCCGGGACCCCTCCCCCTGGGACCCTCCCCCGGGACCCTCCCCCAGGGACCCCTCCCCCGGGACCCCTCCCCCGGGACCCCTCCCGCCAGGGACCCTTCCCCCAGGGACCCCTCCCCCAGGGACCCCTCCCCCGGGACCCCTCCCCCGAGACCCCTCCCCAGGGACCCTCCCCCCGGGACCCTTCCCCCGGGACCCCTCCCCCGGGACCCCTCCCCCAGGGACCCCTTCCCCCCCAGGGACCCCTCCCCCCCAGGGACCCCTCCCCCCATTCCCGCAGGTTCCAGGGGGTCGGGGGTGGATGAGGGACCCCCGACCCCCGAACCCACCCAGGGGACATCAGGGGACATCAGGGACTGATGCCCAGGTGCCCCCAGAGCCCCTCCAGGTGTGTCCAGGTGCCCCCAGGTGTCCCAGGTGTCCCCAGGTGTCCCCCAGGTGCCCCCCAGACTCCCCTCAGGTGTCCCCAGGTGCCCCCAAATGTCCCAAGTGTCCCCTAAGTGTCCCCCCAGGTGTCCCCAGGTGTCCCCCAGGTGTCCCAGGTGTCGCAGGTGTTCCCCAGGTGTGTCCCAGGTGTCCCCAAGTGTCCCCCATGTGTCCCATGTGTGCCCCCAAATGTCCCCGGGTGCCCCCAGAGTCTCCCCCAAATGTCCCCAGGTGTCCCCCAGGTGCTCCCCGAGAGTCCCCCAGGTGTCCCAGGTGCCCCCAGGTGTCCCCAGGTGCCCCCAGATCCCCCCAGGTGCCCCAGGTGTCCCCAGGTGCCCCCAGAGTCCCCCCAAATGTCCCCAGGTGTCCCAGGTGTCCCCAAGTGTCCCCCCATGTGTCCTCCAGGTGTTCCCTAAGTGTCCCCAGGTGTCCCAGGTGTCCCCAGGTGCCCCCCAAATGTCCCAAGTGTCCCCAAGTGTCCCCCAGGTGTCCCAGGTGTGTCCCAGGTGCCCCCCAGAGACCCCCCCCAGGTGTCCCCAGGTGTCCCCAGAGTCCCCTCAGGTGTCCCCAGGTGCCCCAGGTGTCCCTAGGTGCCCCAGGTGTCCCAGGTGTCCCCCAGATCCCCCCAGGTGTCCCCAGGTGTCCCCAGCTGTCCCCAGGTGTCCCCAGAGTCCCCCAGGTGTCCCCAGGTGCCGTAGGTGTCCCTAGGTGCCCCAGGTGCCCCCAGAGTCCCCCCAGGTGTCCCAGCTGTCCCAGGTGTCCCCAGGTGTCCCAGGTGTCCCCAGGTGCCCCAGGTGTCCCAGGTGTGTCCCAGGTGCCGCGAGGTGCCCTGACCAGCTGCAGCAGCAGCACGACGGAGTCCTGGTTCCGCACTCCGGCCTTGTCCGGCTCCTGGGCCAGCTGCAGGAGGCTGAGAGAGGCCAGCTGGGGACAGGGAGGGACAGGGACATCAGTGCTGGGGACAGGGAGGGACAGGGAGGGGACAGGGAGGGACAGGGACATCAGTGCTGGGGACAGGGGACAGGGACAGGGACAGGGACAGTCAGTGCTGGGGACAGGGACAGGGACAGTCCCAGGAAGGGACAGGAGGGGACAGGGACAGGAGGGGACAGGGACAGGGACAGGGACAGGGACAGGGACAGGGACAGTCCGGGAGGGGACAGGAAGGGACAGGGACAGTCCGGGGAGGGGACAGGAGGGGACAGTGATAGTGACAGTCCCAGGAGGGGCCAGGGCCAGTCCCGGGAGGGGCAGGAGGGACAGGCCGGGCTGACCAGCAGGAACTCCTTGAGGTGGCTCTCGATGTTTTTGTTGTGCACGGTGAAGAGCGCGGCCGAGAGCTGCACAACGGCCTTGGCCAGGCAGTGCAGGTTGTTGGTGAAACCTGGGGACAGAGGGGACAGCGGGACAGTGAGGGACAGCGGGGACAGTGAGGGACAGTGAGGGGACAGAGGGGACAGTGAGGGGACAGCGGGGACAGTGAGGGACAGTGAGGGACAGCGGGGACAGTGAGGGACAGTGAGGGGACAGGGAGGGACAGTGAGGGACAGTGAGGGACAGTGAGGGGACAGGGAGGGACAGTGAGGGACAGTGAGGGACAGTGAGGGACAGCGGGGACAGTGAGGGGACAGAGGGACAGTGAGGGACAGCGGGACAGCGGGGACAGTGAGGGACAGTGAGGGGACAGAGGGGACAGTGAGGGGACAGCGGGGACAGTGAGGGACAGTGAGGGACAGCGGGGACAGTGAGGGACAGTGAGGGGACAGGGAGGGACAGTGAGGGACAGTGAGGGACAGTGAGGGGACAGGGAGGGACAGTGAGGGACAGTGAGGGACAGTGAGGGACAGCGGGGACAGTGAGGGACAGAGGGACAGTGAGGGACAGTGAGGACAGCGGGGACAGTGAGGGACAGTGAGGGGACAGGGAGGGACAGTGAGGGACAGTGAGGACAGTGAGGGACAGCGGGGACAGTGAGGGACAGAGGGACAGTGAGGGACAGTGAGGGACAGTGAGGGACAGTGAGGGACAGCGGGGACAGTGAGGGGACAGAGGGACAGCGGGGACAGTGAGGGGACAGTGAGGGGACAGTGAGGGGACAGCAGGACAGTGAGGGACAGTGAGGGACAGTGAGGGGACAGTGAGGGGACAGTGAGGGGACAGCAGGGACAGTGAGGGACAGTGAGGGGACAGTGAGGGGACAGTGAGGGACAGCAGGGACAGTGAGGGACAGTGAGGGGACAGTGAGGGGACAGTGAGGGGACAGTGAGGGACAGCAGGGACAGGGAAGGACAGTGAGGGACAGTGAGGGGACAGTGAGGGGACAGTGAGGGGACTGTGAGGGACAGCAGGGACAGTGAGGGGACAGGGAGGGACAGGAGGAGACAGGAGGGGACAGCAGGGACAGCAGGGACAGCAGGGACAGGGAGGGACAAGTGAGGGACAGTGAGGGGACAGCAGGGACAGCAGGGACACGGGTCAGCAATGAACAAAAGTGGGGACACAACGATATGGGTACACACAGTGACACAGGGACAGGGGACACACGGACATGGGGACATGGGGATAGGGGGACACACGGTGACACAGTGACACAGGGACACAGGACACAGTGACACACTGTGACACAGTGACACACAGTGACACAGTGACACTCGGTGACACAGTGACACAGGGACACAGTGACACACAGTGACACACAGTGACAGTGACACACGGTGACACAGTGACACACAGTGACAGTGACACACAGTGACAGTGACACGGTGACAGTGGCCCTGCCCTCACCGTCCAGCTCGGGGCTGTAGAGGGACGCGGGGTCGGCGACCAGCAGGGGCAGGGACACAGTGACACACAGTGACACAGTGACACAGTGACACAGTGACACACAGTGACACAGGGATACGGTGACACAGTGACACAGTGACACGGTGACAGTGGCCCTGCCCTCACCGTCCAGCTCGGGGCTGTAGAGGGACGCGGGGTCGGGGGGCCAGCAGGGGCAGGGACACAGGGACATGGGACACGATGACACACAGTGACACAGTGACACACAGTGACACACAGTGACACACAGTGACACACAGTGACAGTGACACACAGTGACACACGGTGACACAGTGACACTGCCCTCACCGTCCAGCTCGGGGCTGTAGAGGGACGCGGGGTCGGCGGCCAGCAGGGGCAGGGACACGGCCACGAACACGAGCAGCAGGCAGGACACCTTGTACTCCTCCTCGGGGACGAGCCCTCTGCAGCGCCAGCGACAGCAGGACAGTGACAGGGACACCCGGTGGCACTGCCACCCCCGTGTCCCCAGAGCCCCCTGACCTGTCCTGGTGCCGGCCAGCGCTGTGACCAGCGCAGTGACAGGGACACCCGGTGACACTGCCACCCCCCGTGTCCCCTGACCTGTCCTGGTGCCAGCCAGCGCCGTGACAGGGACACCCGGTGACACTGCCACCCCCGTGTCCCCAGTGTCCCCTGACCTGTCCTGGTGCCAGCCAGCGCAGTGACAGGGACACCCGGTGACACTGCCACCCCCGTGTCCCCAGAGCCCCTGACCTGTCCTGGTGCCGGCCAGCGCTGTGACCAGCGCAGTGACAGGGACACCCTGGTGACGCTGCCACCCCCGTGTCCCCCTGTCCCCTGACCTGTCCTGGTGCCAGCCAGCGCCGTGACAGGGACACCCGGTGGCACTACCACCCCAGTGTCCCCAGACCTGTCCTGGTGCCGGCCAGTGCTGTGACCAGCGCAGTGACAGGGACACCGGTGGCACTGCCACCCCCGTGTCCCCGTGTCCCCTGACCTGTCCTGGTGCCAGCCAGCACCGTGACCAGCACAGTGACAGGAACACCCGGTGACACTGCCACCCCCGTGTCCCCTGACCTGTCCTGGTGCCGGCCAGCGCCGTGACAGGGACACCCCAGTGACACTGCCACCCCCAGTGTCCCCAGTGTCCCCTGACCTGTCCTGGTGCCGGCCAGTGCTGTGACCAGCGCCGGGTCCACCTCACACGGGATCCCCGCGGCCGAGGCCACCTCGAAGATGCTCAGGGTGACCTGGGGACAGGGGGACACGGGTGTCACACGGTGTCACACAGGGGGACATGGGGACAGGAGACACGGGTGTCACACGGTGTCACACAGGGGGACATGGGGACAGGGGACACATGGTGACACAGTGACACAGTGACACGGGGACACAGGGACTTGGGGACACAGTGACACAGGGACACAGGGACACAGGGACATGGTGACATGGTGATACAGTGACACTGGAACACAGTGACACGGGGACACAGTGGCACAGTGACACGGGGACACAGTGACCCAGTGACACGGGGACACAGAGACACAGTGACACGGGGACACAGTGGCACAGTGACACAGTGACACGGGGACACATTGGCACAGTGACACGGGGACACAGTGGCACAGTGACACAGGGACACGAGGGACACAGTGACACGCAGGGGACACGGGGACACAGTGACACGGGGACACAGTGACACGGGGACACGGGGACACAGTGACATAGTGACACAGTGACACGGGGACACAGGGACACAGTGACACAGTGACACGGGGACACAGTGACACAGTGACACGGGGACACAGTGGCACAGTGACACAGTGACACGGGGACACAGAGCCACAGTGACACAGTGACACAGTGACACGGGGACACAGTGACACTAGGAATACAGTGACACTAGAACACAGTGGCACAGTGACACAGGGACATGAGGACACAGTGACACAGAGACACGCGGGGGACACAGGGACACGGGGACACAGTGACACAGTGACACAGTGACACAGTGGCACAGGGACACAGTGACAGTGACACAGTGACACAGGGACACGGGGACACGCGCCACGTGCCGCCCGCCGCCCCAGCTGGTGTCCCTGTCCCCACCTGGATGTCGGTGTCGGGGGTCACCACGTCCGCCAGGCTCTCGATGGGCCCCATCAGGAAGGGACAGCGCTGGGAGAACACCTGGGTGGACACGGGGTCGGGGGCTGTCCCCAAACAGGGACACCAGCGGGCTAGGGGCTGTCCCCAAACGGGGACAGCAGCCGGGCTGGGGGGCTCAGGGGGCTGTGTCCCCAAACAGGGACATCAGCCAGGCTGGGGGGCTCAGGGGGCTGTGTCCCCAAACATGGACAGCAGTGGGGCTGGGGGGCTGTGTCCCCAAACAGGGACACCAACGGGGCTGGGGGGCTCAGGGGGCTGTGTCCCCAAACAGGGACCCCAGCCGGGCCGGGGGGCTCAGGGGGCTGTGTCCCCAAACAAGGACACCAACGGGGCTCAGGGGGCTGTGTCCCCAAACAGGGACCCCAGCCGGGCCGGGGGGCTCAGGGGGCTGTGTCCCCAAACAGGGACCCCAGCGGGGCTGGGGGCTCAGGGGGCTGTGTCCCCAAACAGGGACCCCAGCCGGGCTGGGGGGGCTCAGGGGGCTGTGTCCCCAAACAGGGACCCCAGCGGGGCTGGGGGGCTCAGAGGGTCTGTGTCCCCAAACAGGGACCCCAGCCGGGCCGGGGGCTCAGGGGGCTGTGTCCCCAAACAGGGACCCCAGCGGGGCTGGGGGAGCTCAGGGGGCTGTGTCCCCAAACAGGGACACCAGCCGGGTTGGGGGGGCTCAGGGGGCCGTGTCCCCAAACGGGGACCCCAGCCGGGCCGGGGGGCTCAGGGGGTCTGTGTCCCCAAACAGGGACCCCAGCCGGGCTGGGGGCTCAGGGTCCTGTGTCCCCAAACGGGGACCCCAGCCGGGCCGGGGGGGCTCAGGGGGCAGTTTCGGGTCCCACCTCCCGCGAGGCCCTGCTGGGCCATGGCCGCTTGAAGCTCAGGATCTCGCCGATGATGGTCATGCGCTTTCAGCACGTTGTCAGCCGCTGCGGGGACGGCGGGGTGACACGTGTGACACGTGTGACACGTGTGACAGCCCGTGTGACACCCCGTGTGACACCCCTGCCCCACTCACAGGTCAGGGCTGGGGGCAGCAGCGCCGGCCTCTGCTCGGGCCGGCAGCAGCGCAGCTGCACCAGCGTGTCCATGTTCTCGGCCACCAGCTTCTGTGGGGACACGGGCAGCGGGGACATGGGGACACCGGGGGGACACGGGGACACCGGGG
The DNA here is from genome assembly GCA_034336685.1 of Luscinia luscinia. Classification (NCBI taxonomy): domain Eukaryota; kingdom Metazoa; phylum Chordata; class Aves; order Passeriformes; family Muscicapidae; genus Luscinia; species Luscinia luscinia. The sequence goes on from JAKWBO010000386.1 coordinate 27,419, forward strand.
GGGGCGTGGGGGGATGGGGGGACATGGGGACACCTGGGGACATGGGGACACTGAGGGGACACGGGGACATCGGGGCATGGGGGATGTGGGGACATGGGGACACCTGGGGGACACAGGGACACCGGGGGCATAGGGATGTGGGGACATGGGGACACCTGGGGGACACAGGGACACCGGGGCATAGGGGATGTGGGGACATGGGGACACCAGGGACACTGGGGACCCAGGGACACTGCAGGACCTGGCACCTCCGAGCCTCCCACAGAGCCCAAGCAGTGCCAGCAGCACCACCCGTGTCCCTGTCCCCTGTCCTTGTCTCTGTCCCTGTCCCCTGTCCCCATCCCTGTCCCTGTCCCCTGTCCCCTGTCCCGGTCCTGATCTCTGTCCCCACCCTGTCCTGTTCTTGTCCCCTGTCCCCATCCCTGTCCCTGTCCCTGTCCCTGTCCCTGTCCCCATCCCTGTCCCCTGTTCCCACCCTGTCCTGTTCTTGTCCCCTGACCCCATCCCTGTCCCCATCCCCTTCCCCTCTCCCCTGTCCCCGTCCCTGTCCCCATCCCTGTCCCTGTCCCTGTCCCGGTCCCTGTCCTGATCCCTGTCCCCACCCTGTCCTGTTCTTGTCCCCTGTCCCCATCCCTGTCCCCTGTCCCCATGCCTATCCCCATCCCTGTCCCCTGTCCCTGTCCCCATCCGTGTCCCCATGCCTGTCTCCATCCCCATCCCCATTCCCTGTCCCTGTCCCCTGTCCCTGTCCGCATGCCTGTCCCCATCCCTGTCCCTGTCCCCTGTCCCCATCCCTGTCCCCTTCCCTCTCCCCTGTCCCTGTCCCCTTCCCCCCCTGTCCCCTGCCTGCATCCCTGTCCCCATCCCCATCCCCATGCCTGTCCCCATCCCCATCCCTGTCCCCATCCCTGTCCCTGTCCCCATCCCTGTCCCCATCCCCGTCCCCCGTCCCCTGTCCCCATCACTGTCCCCATCCCTGTCCCCATCCCCTGTCCCCACCCCTGTCCCTGTCCCCGTACCTTCAGCTCGGTCACCTGGCACCCCACGTGCCACATCAGGTTCTCGCTCAGGAATTTCATCCCGTAGGGCCCGATGAGCTCGGCCAGCGCCTCATCTCTGCAGGAGGGGACAGGGTGGGGACGCTGCTGGGGACAGGAGGTGACAGCCCCGGACCCCGAGCCCCACCTGAGACGTCGGAGAACTCGGCGGCGCTGAAGGGCGGCTGCTCCTCGCTAGCCGGCACCGTGGTGAAGGCCTGGAGCGCCGGGGACAGCAGCACGGCGCCGGTGTTGGCCTGGCGCAGCAGCGCCTCCAGGTACCTGCGACAGTGTCACCCGGGAGTGTCACCCGCGGGAGTGTCACCCGTGGGAGTGTGTCACCTATGGGACTGTCACCTATGGCAGTGTCACCTATGGGAGTGTGTCACCCACAGCCCCCACACTGGCCTGGCGCAGCAGCGCCTCCAGGTACCTGCGGCAGTGTCACCCGGGAGTGTCACCCGCGGGAGTGTCACCCGTGGGAGTGTCACCCATGGGAGTGTCACCCGCGGGAGTGTCACCCGTGGGAGAGTCACCCACAGCCCCCACGCTGGCCTGGCGCAGCAGCGCCTCCAGGTACCTGGGGACAATGTCACCCGGGAGTGTCACCTATGGGAGTGTCACCCGTGGGAGTGTCACCTATGGGAGTGTCACCTATGGCACTGTCACCCACAGCCCCGCTAGCTGGCCTGGCGCAGCAGCGCCTCCAGGTACCTGCGACAGCGTCACCCGGGAGTGTCACCCGTGGGAGTGTCACCCGTGGGAGTGTCACCCGTGGAGAGTCACCTATGGCAGTGTCACCTATGGGATTGTCACCCATGGCACTGTCACCCACAGCCCCCCAAGATTGGCCTGGCGCAGCAGCGCCTCCAGGTACTCCGCGGCAGTGTCACCCGGGAGTGTCACCCGCGGGAGTGTCACGTATGGGAGTGTCACCTATGGGAGTGTCACCCATGGGAGTGTCACCCATGGCACTGTCACCCACAGCCCCCACGCTGGCCTGGCAGCAGCAGCGCCTCCAGGTACCCATGCGGCAGTGTCACCCGGGAGTGTCACCCGCGGGAGTGTCACGTATGGGAGTGTCACCTATGGGAGTGTCACCCATGGGAGTGTCACCCATGACACTGTCACCCACAGCCTCTGTGCTGGCCTGGCGCAGCAGCGCCTCCAGGTACCTGCGACAGCCGTCACCCGTGGGATTGTCACGTATGGGACTGTCACCCGTGGGAGTATCACTTATGGCAGTGTCACCTATGGGAGTGTCACCCATGGGAGTGTCACCTATGGCACTGTCACCCACAGCCCCCGTGCTGGCCTGGCGCAGCAGCGCCTCCAGGTACCTGCGACAGTGTCACCCGTGGGAGTGTCACCTATGGGAGTGTCACCCGCGGAGTGTCACCCTTGGGAGTGTCACCCACAGCCCCGGTGTTGGCCTCGACGCAGCAGCTCTCCAGGTACCTGCGGCAGTGTCACCCGGGAGTGTCACCCGCGGGAGTGTCACGTATGGGAGTGTCACCTATGGGAGTGTCACCCATGGGAGTGTCACCCATGGCACTGTCACCCACAGCCCCCACGCTGGCCTGGCGCAGCAGCGCCTCCAGGTACCTGCGGCAGTGTCACCCGGGAGTGTCACCCGCGGAGTGTCACGTATGGGAGTGTCACCTATGGGAGTGTCACCCATGGGAGTGTCACCCATGACACTGTCACCCACAGCCTCTGTGCTGGCCTGGCGCAGCAGCGCCCCTCCAGGTACCTGCGACAGCGTCACCCGTGGGATTGTCACGTATGGGACTGTCACCCGTGGGAGTATCACTTATGGCAGTGTCACCTATGGGAGTGTCACCCATGGGAGTGTCACCTATGGCACTGTCACCCACAGCCCCCGTGCTGGCCTGGCGCAGCAGCGCCTCCAGGTACCTGCGACAGTGTCACCCGTGGGAGTGTCACCTATGGGAGTGTCACCCGCTGGAGTGTCACCCTTGGGAGTGTCACCCACAGCCCCGGTGCTGGCCTGGCGCAGCAGCGCCTCCAGGTACCTGCGGCAGTGTCACCCGTGGGAGTGTCACCCGTGGGAGTGTCACCTATGGCAATGTCACCTATGGGACTGTCACCTATGGGAGTGTGTCACCCACAGTCCCCACGCTGGCCTGGCGCAGCAGCGCCTCCAGGTACCTGTGACAATGTCACCCGGGAGTGTCACCTGTGGGAGTGTCACCCACAGCCCCCGCTCGCTGGCCTGGCGCAGCAGCGCGTCCAGGTACCTGGGGACAACGTCACCCGGGACTGTCACCCGTGGGACTGTCACCCGTGGGAGTGTCACCTATGGCAATGTCACCTATGGGAGTGTCACCCACAGCCCCCGCTGGCCTGGCGCAGCAGCGCCTCCAGATACCTGGGGACAATGTCACCTATGGGAGTGTCACCTATGGGAGTGTCACCTATGGGACTGTCACCCCTGGGACTGACACCCGTGGGAGTGTCACCCGTGTCAGGGGACCCACAGAAACAGGACCAGGTTGGGCATGGGACTGAGGCACTGGGGACACGATCAGGGCACTGGGGACAGGACTGGGACACTGGGGACAGGATTGGGACACTGGGGACACGATCAGGGCACTGGGGACAGGACTGGGGGACCAGGGACAGGATTGGGACACTGGGGTTGGCATTGTGCTGCAGGGACCACGAGCTGCTGCCACCATGACCCCACAGCACTGTCACCTCTGTCCCTGTGCCCCTCCCACCACCACCTCCACCCCCGTGTCCCTGCCGCCACCACTCCTGTCCCCATGCCCCTGTCACCACTCCCACCCCTTTGTCCTGGCTGCCACCACCCCTGTCTGTATCCCTGCTGCCATTCCTGTCTGTGTCCCTGTCACCACCCCCGTCCCCATGTTCCTGCTGCCACCCCTGTCCCCGCCACCACCACCCTGTCCCTGCCACCATCTCCATCCCCGTGTCCCTGCTGCCACCCCCTGTCCCTGCCACCACCACCCCTGTCCCTGCATCCCTGCCAGCCCCCGTCACCACCCCCATCCCCGTGTCCCTGCCACCACCTCCACGTCCCTGTCCCCTGTGTCCCCGTGGTCCCCGTGGTCCCCGTGGTCCCCTGCCCCCCCCTGTCCCTGGTGTCACTGACCAGTCGGTGTAGATGGCGGCCAGCGTGGGCTGCCTGGAGCCGTCCCGGGCTGGCCCTGCTGCCACCACTCCTGTCCCCATGTCCCTGTCCCTGTCCCCATGTCCCCGTGTCACTGACCAGTCGGTGTAGATGGCGGCCAGCGTGGGCTGCCCGCCGCTGTCGCGGGCTGGCCCTGCTGCCACCACTCCTGTCCCCATGTCCCTGTCCCCATGTCCCTGTCCCTGTCCCCAGTGTCACTGACCAGTCGGTGTAGATGGCGGCCAGCGTGGGCTGCCCGGAGCCGTCCCGGGCTGGCCCTGCTGCCACCACTCCTGTCCCCATGTCCCTGTCCCCATGTCCCTGTCCCTGTCCCCCTGTCCCTGTCCCCATGTCCCCATGTCCCCCTGTCCCCAGTGTCACTTACCAGTCGGTGTAGATGGCGGCCAGCGTGGGCTGCCCGCCGCTGTCCCGGGCTGGCCCTGCTGCGACCACTCCTGTCCCCATGTCCCTGTCACCACCCCGCTGTCCCTGTGCCCTGTGTCCCCTGCGTCCCCTCTGTGTCCCCTGTCCCCCTGTGTCCCTGTCACTGACCAGTCGGTGTAGATGGCGGCCAGCGTGGGCTGCCCGCCGCTGTCCCGGGCTGGCCCTGCTGCCACCACTCCTGTCCCCATGTCCCTGTCCCCATGTCCCTGTCCCCATGTCCCTGTCCCTGTCCCCAGTGTCACTGACCAGTCGGTGTAGATGGCGGCCAGCGTGGGCTGCCCGGAGCCGTCGCGGGCTGGCCCTACTGCCACCACTCCTGTCCCCCATGTCCCTGTCCCCATGTCCCTGTCCCCATGTCCCTGTCCCCATGTCCCTGTCCCCAGTGTCACTGACCAGTCGGTGTAGATGGCAGCCAGCGTGGCTGCCCGCCGCTGTCGCTGGGCTGGCCCTGCTGCAGCAGCACCGCGCGAGCAGCCGCGCCGTGTCCAGCGCCACCAGCTGTCCCAGGCGCTGCACCGCGCCCCAGCAGCGCCCACCAGCCCCGCCAGCACCTCCGAGGGACGCGCCACCTCCTGCCGCTGCCCTGGCTGCAGGCGGCCATGGCCACGATGGCCCTGGGGACAGGGGGACAGCGAGGGCCGCTGGGTGTGACACGGCGGACGGCCCGCGGTGTCCCCGGTGTGACCCCAGTGTGACCCTGGTGTGTCCCCAGTGTGATCCCAGAGTGTCCCCAGTGTGACCCTGGTGTGTCCCCAGAGTGTCCCCAGTGTGACCCCAGTGTGACCCTGGTGTGACCCTGGTGTGTGACACCGCCGGACAGCCCATGTGTCCCCGGAGTGTCCCCGGTGTGACCCCAGTGTGACCCTGGTGTGTCCCTGGAGTGTCCCCAGTGTGACCCCAGTGTGACCCTGGTGTGTCCCTGGTGTGTCCCTGGTGTGTGACACCGCGGACAGCCCGTGTGTCCCCAGACTGTCCCCAGTGTGACCCTGGTGTGACCCTGGTGTGACCCTGGTGTGTGACACCGCCGGACAGCCCGTGTGTCCCCGGAGTGTCCCCGGTGTGACCCCAGTGTGACCCTGGTGTGTCCCTGGAGTGTCCCCGTGTGACCCCGGTGTGACTCCCCGGTGTGACCCTGGTGTGACCGTGGTGTGTCCCTGGTGTGTCCCCGAGTGTCCCCAGTGTGACCCCAGTGTGTGACACCGCGGACAGCCCGTGTCCCCGGAGTGTCCCCAGTGCGACTCCCAGATTGACCCTGGTGTGTCCCTGGTGTGTGACACCGCTGGACAGCCCATGTGTCCCCGGAGTGTCCCCGGAGTGTCCCCGGAGTGTCCCCGGAGTGTCCTCGAGTGTCCCCAGTGTGTCCCTGGTGTGACCCCGGTGTGACCCTGGTGTGTCCCTGGTGTGTCCCTGGTGTGTGACACCGCTGGACAGCCCGTGTGTCCCCAGACTGTCCCCAGTGTGACCCTGGTGTGACCCTGGTGTGTCCCTGGTGTGTCCCCAGAGTGTCCCCAGTGTGTCCCTGGTGTGTCCCCTCAGGACAGCCCATGTGTCCCCAGCATGTCCCCAGTGTGTCCCTGGTGTGTGACACCTCAGGACAGCCCATGTGTCCCCAGGTGTGTCCCCTTAGCTGTCCCCAGCGTGTCCCCAGTGTGTTCCCAGCCATCCCCACAGTGTCCCCATGTGTCCCCAGTGTGTCCCCAGGGTGTACTCAGCTGTCCCCAGGGCGTTCCCAGTGTGTCCCCATGTGTCCCCAGCTGTCCCCAGTGTGTCCCCAGTGTGTCCCTATGTGTCCCCAGCTGTCCCCATATGTCCCCAGCTGTCCCCAGTGTGTCCCCATGTGTCCCCAGCTGTCCCCAGCTGTCCCCATGTGTCCCCACGTGTTCCCAGCTGTCCCCATGTGTTCCCAGTGTGTCCCCAGCCATCCCCACGGTGTCCCCAGCTGTCCCCAGTGTGTCCCCAGTGTGTCCCCATGTGTCCCCAGCATGTCCCCAGTGTGTCCCCAGTGTGTCCCCATGTGTCCCCAGCTGTCCCCAGTGTGTCCCCATGTGTCCCCACGTGTTCCCAGCTGTCCCCAGTGTGTCCCCAGTGTGTCCCCACGTGTTCCCAGCTGTCCCCACGTGTTCCCAGCTGTCCCCATGTGTTCCCAGTGTGTCCCCATGTGTCCCCAGCATGTCCCCAGTGTGTCCCCATGTGTCCCCACGTGTTCCTAGCTATCCCCAGTGTGTCCCCATGTGTCCCCAGCATGTCCCCAGTGTGTCCCCAGTGTGTCCCCATGTGTCCCCAGCATGTCCCCAGTGTGTCCCCATGTGTCCCCACGTGTTCCCAGCTGTCCCCAGTGTGTCCCCAGTGTGTCCCCATGTGTCCCCAGCATGTCCCCAGTGTGTCCCCAGTGTGTCCCCATGTGTCCCCAGCATGTCCCCAGTGTGTCCCCATGTGTCCCCACGTGTTCCCAGCTGTCCCCATGTGTTCCCAGTGTGCCCCCAGCCATCCCCACGGTGTCCCCATGTGTCCCCAGCTGTCCCCACCTGGTCAGGGCGTGGTCTCCAGGTGGCTGCTCAGGTACTCTGCGGGTGTCACCGTGCAGCCCAAACACGGTGAAGTTGGGGACGTGGTTGAGGCTCAGGGACAGCTCGGCCAGGGTCAGGTGCAGCTTGTCCAGGCTGGGGGACAAGCAGGGTGTGACAATTGTGGGGACAATCACGGTGTGACAGTCCATGGGGACAATCACAGTGTGGACAGTCCATGGGGACATTCATGGTGTGACAGTCCATGGGGACAATCTCACCATGCCCCCATGGCACACAGTGACCCCATGGGGACAATCCATGAGCCATGGGGACAATCCCACCGTGTCCCCACTCACATCATGTCCCCACACCACCCCATGTCTCACGGGGACAGTCCCTGTCCCAAGGGGACAATCCCCCAACGATCCCGTGGGGACAATCCCTGTCCCATGGGGACAATCCCTGTCCTGTGGGGCAACCCTGTCCCATAAGGACAATCCCTGTCCATGGGGACAATCCATGTCCTGTGGAGACAATCCCTGTCCCATAGGGACAATCCCCTGTGCCCCCTAGGGACAATCCCTGTCCCACGGGGACAATCCCTGTCCATGGGGACAGTCCCTGTCCATGGGGACAATCCCCCAGTGCCCCCGGGCGCAGTCCCTGTCCCATGGGGACAATCCATGTCCATGGGGACAATCCCTGTCCATGGGGACAATCCCCGGTGCCCCCCAGGGACAATCCCTGTCCCACAGGGACAATCCCCTGTGCCCCCGGGCACTGTCCCTGTCCATGGGGACAATCCCTGTCCATGGGGACAATCCCCCAGTGCCCCCTGGGGACAATCCCTGTCCCACGGGGACAATCCCCCCGGTGCCCCCAGGGACAATCCCTGTCCCACAGGGACAATCCCCAGTGCCCCGGGCACTGTCCCTGTCCATGGGGACAATCCCCCGGTGCCACCTTGGGGATAATCCCTGTCCCACGGGGACAATCCGTGTCCCATGGGGACAATCCCTGTCCATGGGGACAATCCCTGTCCCACGGGGACAATCCCCCGGTGCCCCCAGGGACAATCCCTGTCCCATGGGGACAATCCCCGGTGCCCCCTGCACTGTCCCTGTCCATGGGGACAATCCCTGTCCCACGGGGACAATCCCCGGTGCCCCCAGGGACAATCCCTGTCCCACGGGGACAATCCCTGTCCATGGGGACAGTCCCTGTCCATGGGGACAATCCCCGGTGCCCCGGGCACTGTCCCTGTCCATGGGGACAATCCCCGGTGCTTCCCTGCACTGTCCCTGTCCATGGGGACAATCCCCGGTGCCCCCGGGCACTGTCCCTGTCCCATGGGGACAATCCCTGTCCATGGGGACAATCCCCGGTGCCCCCTGCACTGTCCCCCCCGTGCCCCTCACCTGGTGGCCAGGGTCCGGTCCCGCCGCTGGCTCTCTGTCCCCGGTTTGTCCCTGTCGGGGTCCCCCCTGCGCGGCGCCTTCGGGGCTTTCTTGACTCGAGCTCTGCTGATGGTGGCTGCACAGTGCTTGGGGAGCAGCTGGGGACAGGGACAGGGACATGGGGACATGGGGACATGGGGACATGGGGATATGGGGACATGGACATGGGGACATGGGAATATGGGGTATGGGGACATGGGGACATGGGGACATGGGGACAGGGACATGGGAATATGGGGATAGGGGCATGGACATGGGGACAGGGACATGGGACATGGGGACATGGACATGGGGACAGAGACATGGGGATATGGGGACATGGGGACATGGGGACAGGGACATGGGGACATGGGGACATGGGGACATGGGGACATGGGGACATGGGGACAGGGACATGGGGATATGGGGACAGGGACATGGGGCATGGGGACATGGGGCATGGACATGGGGACAGAGACATGGGGACGTGGGGATATGGGGACATGGGGACATGGGGACATTGGGGACATAGGGACATGGGGACAGGGACATTGGGACAGGGACATGGGGACATGGGGACATGGGGACAGAGAGCCCATGGAGATCCCAAAGGCCACAGAGACCCCAGAGGTTCTGAAAACCCCAAGGGTCACCAATCGCTCCAAAATCCTCCTGGACCCCCAGATCCCCTCAAGCCCCTCAAAGTTCCCAGACCCCCTGAGCCCCCAGACCCCTCAAACCCCCAGATCCTTAAAACTCCCCAGACCCTCAGATCCCCCAGACTCCCCAAAGGTCCCAGACCCCCAGACTCCTCAAACCCTCCCAGAGCCCCCAGACCCTCCAGACCCCTCAAACCCCCCAGCCCCCCAGACCCCTCAAAACCCCCAGACCCCTCAAACCCCCCAGACCCTCAGACCCTCAAACCCCCCAGACCCCCCCAGACCCCCAGACCCTCAGACCCTCAAACCCCTCAGACCCTCAAACCCCCAGACCCCCAGACCCTCAAACCCCCAGACCTCCCAGACCCCTCAAACCCCTCAGACCCTCAAAACCCCCCAGACTCCTCAGATCCCCCAGACTCCCTGAGGTCCCAGACCCTCAAACCCCCCCAGACCCTCCCAGACCCCTCAAATCTCCGAGACCCCTCATGCCCCCAGACCCCGCAGGTCCCAGATCCCCAGACTCCCCAGCCCCTCCCAGCTTCCCCCAGCTCCCCCCAGCGCCCCCCAGCCCCCCACCTGCTGGCTCAGGCTCTGCTGCTCCGCTGCCGACGCCTCCAGGACGCAGCCGCTGCCCACCCGCCGCCAGCTCCTCCAGGAACTTGTGACACATCCCCAGCGCCGCCGCCTCCAGCTGCGGGTACTGCGAGGGCACAGCGACCCCTCAGAGCCGGGGGCAGCACGGGGACTCCCGGGAGCCCCCTCCCCGGGGGCGTCACCCACCTCCTCGGGGCACATATGGGGTGCGGGCAGCGAGAAGTGCGCTGCAGAGCAGCGGGAAGGCGATGGAGAAGCGCAGCGTGGACGGGTCCTCCAGGGTCTGCGAGAACATCCGCTCCAGGGGCCGGGGGTAGAAACTGCGGGAAGGGTAAGAACCGCGGAAGGGGGGTAAAAACTGCGGGAAGGGGGCAGAAACTGCGGGAAGGGGTAAGAACTGCGGGAAGGGGGTAGAAACTGCGGGAAGGGGCAGAAACTGCGGGAAAGGGGCAGAAACCGCGGGAAGGGGGGTAAAAACCGCGCGGAAGGGGGGTAAGAACTGCAGGAAAGGGGGCAGAAACTGCGGGGAAGGGTAAAAACTGCGGGAATGGGGCAAAACTGCGGGAATGGGGCAAAACTGCGGGAATGGGGCAGGAGGGGAGAGTGCGGTGGGAGAAGGGGCAGGGACATGGAGGGCGGAGGAGAAAAGGGTGGGGGAAGGGAATGGGGTGGGGAGTGGAGAAGGGGGTGCAGGGGTGACCAAAGCAGGTTCGGGGTGATGCAGGGGTTCCAGGGTGACACAGGGGGTGCTAGGGTGACAACGGGGTGCCAGGGGTGACACAGGGGTGCAGGGGTGACACAGGGAGTGCAGGGGTGACCAAAGCAGGTTCAGGGGTGACACAGAGGTTCCAGGGGTGACACAGGGCTCCAGGGTGACAAGAGGAGGGGTTCCAGGGTGACAAGAGGAGCAGTTCCAGGGTGACACAGGGGTTCCGGGGTGACACAGGGGTTCCAGGGTGACACAGGGTGCAGGGGTGACAAGAGGAGTGGCTCCAGGGTGACACAGGGTGCAGGAGTGACAAGGGTGCAGGGGTGACAAGGGTGCAGGGGTGACAAGAGGAGTGGCTCCAGGGTGACACAGGGGTTCCAGGCTGACACAGGGGTTCCAGGGTGACAAGAGGAGCGGCTCCAGGGTGACACAGGGTGCAGGGGTGACACAGAGGTTCCAGGGGTGACACAGGAGGTTCAGGGGTGACACAGGGGTTCCAGGGGTGACAAAGAGCAGCGGCTCCAGGGTGACAAGGGTGCAGGGATGACACAGGGGTTCCAGGGTGACACAGGGGTTCCAGGGTGACACAGGGGTTCCAGGGTGACACAGGAGGTTCAGGGGTGACACAGGGGTTCCAGGGGTGACAAGAGCAGCGGCTCCAGGGTGACAAGGGTGCAGGGATGACACAGGGGTTCCAGGGTGACAAGGGTGCAGGGGTGACAAGAGGAGCGGCTCCAGGGTGACACAGGGGTTCCAGGGTGACAAGAGGGGCGGCCCCAGGGTGACACAGGGGTTCCAGGGGTGACACAGGGTTCCAGGGTGACACAGGGGTTCCAGGGTGACACAGGGGTTCCAGGGGTGACAAGAGGAGCGGCTCCAGGGTGACAAGGGTGCAGCCCTCACCAGAGCAGGGACAGGTCCGAGGTCTCCTCCAGCAGCTCCTCGGGCCGGTCCAGCAGGCGCGTGTGGAACACCACCAGGCTCATGGCCCGGCCCAGGTCCGCGTTGGACACCAGCGGCAGCGCTGCCCTGGCCACGCTCGTGTAGGCCTGGGACAGGGACAGGGACGTGGGACAGGGACAGGGACAGATAGAGGGATAGCAGGGACAGGGACATGGGGACAGGGACAGGGACAGGGACAGGGATAGCAGGGACAGGGACAGGGACAGGGATATGGGACAGGGACAGGGACATGGGGACAGGGACAGGGACATGGGACAGGGACAGGACGTGGGACATGGGACAGATAGAGGGATAGCAGGGACAGGGACATGGGGACAGGGACATGGAGAGGGACAGGGACATGGGGGACAGGGACAGATACAGGGACAGGGACAGGGATAGCAGGAACAGGGACAGGGGATAGGGACAGGGGACAGGGACATGGGACAGGGACAGGGACAGGGACATGGGACAGGGACAGGGACATGGGGACAGGAGACAGGGACGGGACAGGGACAGGGACATGGGACAGGGACAGGGACATGGGGACAGGGACAGGGACAGGGACAGGGACATGGGAGAGGGACAGGGATAGCAGGGACAGGGACATGGGGACAGGGACATGGGAGAGGGACCGGGATAGCAGGGACAGGGACAGGGACAGGGACAGGGGACATGGGACAGGGACGTGGGACGGGGACAGGGACAGGGACATGGGACAGGGGACAGGGACAGAGGACAGGGACATGGGGACAGGGACAGCAGGGACAGGGATGGGGACAGGGGGACAAGGGAGAGATGGATTGGCACAGGGATGGGAACAACGGTGGAGATTGGGATGGGGACAGGGCCAGGGACAGGACAGGGCCAGGGACAGTGACAGGACAGGGCCAGGGACAGTGACAGGACAGGGACAGTGACAGGACAGGGACAGTGACAGTGCCACCACCTGGAGGCGGAACCAGTCCAGGCGCAGCGCGGTGAAATCAAACTGCTCCTTGTCATCAACTGCGGGACACGGGACACGGACAGGGCTGGGGTGGCACTGCCACCATGGGGGACACGGGACAGGGTTGGGGGTGGCACTGCCACCATGGGGGACATGGGGACATGGGACAGGGGCTAGGGTGGCACTGCCACCATGGGGGACATGGGACAGGGCTGGGGTGGCACTGCCACCATGGGGGGACACGGGACAGGGTTAGGTGGCACTGCCACCATGGAGGGACATGGGACAGGGCTGGGGTAGCACTGCCACCATGGGGGACATGGGGACAGGGCCTGGGGTGGCACTGCCACCATGGGGGACACAGGACAGTGCTGGGGTGGCACTGCCACCATAGGGGACACATGGGGACACGGAGGGGCTAGGTGGCACTGCCACCATGGGGGACATGGGACAGGGCTGGGGTGGCACTGCCACCATGGGGGGGACACAGACAGGGCTGGGGGTGGCACTGCCACCACAGGGGACTCCTCAGGCGGCCACCACCCCGCGGCTGCCAGGATAGCGGGTGCCACCGTGTCGGGTGGCAGCGGCGACACGCCGAGAGTGACACCGCTAGGCGTGTCGGGAGGGGGGACACCCCGCACCTTCCTTGAGCCGCGAGCGCCGAGAGCGAGGTGACAAAGGACGAGAGGATGACGGACTCCTCCTCGGACAGACCGACAGCTCCCGCAGGGACAGGCGGGCTCGGCGACAGCGGCAGCGACAGCGGCAGCGGCAGCGACAGCGGGGGACTCGGGGCCTGGGCGCTCGGGGCCCGAGGGCCCGGGGCGCCCGGGGGCTCGGGGGCCCGGGGCGCCTGGGGGCGCCGGGGCCTCGGATGGCTCGGAGGGCGCTGGGGCGCTGGGGCTCCGGGGACTCGGGGTTCGGGGGCGCTTGGGGGCCTCGGGGCCTCGGGGGCCTGGGGGCCTGGGGCGCTCGGGGCCCGGAGGGCTCGGGAGGCCCGGGGGCTCCGAGGGCTTGGGGGCCTGGGGGCGCTGGGGCCTGGGGGCCTCGGAGGGCGCGGGGACTCGGGGGCCCGGGGCGCCTGGGGGCTCTGGGCGCTCGGGGGCGAGCTGGGGGCTCGGGGGCCTGGGGGCGCTGGGGGCGCTGGGGGCGGGGCCTGGGCGCCTGGGGAGCTCGGGGGCGCTGGCGCTGGGGGCTGGCCGGATGGCTCGGGGCGCTGGGGCGCTGGGGCTGGAGCCTGGGGCCTCGGGGGCCTGGGGCCTCGGAGGGCTGGGGCGCCGGGCCCGGGGCCTCGGGAGGCCTGGGGCCCGAGGGCTTGGGGCCTGGGCGGCCGCGGGGCCTGGGACTGGGCCTGGGGCCTGGGGGCCCGGGGCCTCGGAGGGCCTGGGAGGCCTGGGGGCCTGAGGGGCCTGGGGGCCTGGGGGCGCTGGGGGCCTGGGGCCTCGGGGCCTGGGGGCCTCGGGGCGCCTGGGGACCTGAGGGCGCTGGGGCCCGGGGCCTGGATGGCCCGGAGCGCCTGGGGCGCTGGGGGCCCGGGGCGCGGTCCGGGGGCCTGGGGCCTGGGCGCTCGGGGCGCTGGGGCCTGGGGACTCGGGGGCTCTGGGGGCCTGGGGCGCTCGGGGCCTGGGACCTCGGGGGACCTGGGCCTGGGGGCTCGGAGGGCCTCGAGGCGCCTGGGGCCTGGGGCCTGGGGGACTCAGGGCCTGAGGGCCTCGGGGGCCTGGGGACCTCGGGGGCGCTGGGAGCCTGGGGGCTCGGGGCGCTGGGGGCTCGGGGACCTGGGGGCCTCGGAGGCCTCGGGGCGCGGGGGCGCTGGGGCCTCGGGGCGCTGGGCGCCTGGGGGCCTGGAGGCGCTGGGGGCGTGGGGCGCGGGGTTCAGAGGGCCTCGGGGCCTGGAGGGCCCGGGCGCCCGGGGGCTCGGGGCTCGGGGCTGGGGCGCCGGGCGGCGCTGGCGGCGCGCCACCTGGATGACGTCACCGAGCAGCAGCGGCCGAAGCGTCGCCAGGTACTGGCGGTGGTGGCGCCGCAGCAGTCGCGGGTGGCGCCAGAGCAGCGCCCGCGAGTCGCCTCCAGCAGCAGCAGCAGCTCCGCTCAGGTGGCTGCGGCATCGGGGCGTGAGGGAGACCCCCAACCGAGAGACTCCCCTAAACCGAGAGACTCCCGGAGAGACCCCCCAAACCGAGGAACTCCCCAAACCGAGAGACTCCCCCAAACCGAGAGACTCCCCGAGAGACCCCCCCGAGACCCCCCAAACCGAGGAACTCCCAAGAGACCCCCGCGACTCCAAACCGAGAGACTCCCCGAGAGACCCCCCGAGACCCCCTAAACCGAGGAACCCCCTGAGAGACCCCCCCAAACCGAGGAACCCCCAAACCGAGAAACTGCCCCCCAAACCGAGGAACCCCACGGAGACCCGCCCGAGAGACTCCCGACCCCAAACGGAGAAACCCCCAACCGAGAAACACCCCGAGACCCCCAAACCGAGGAACCCCCGAGGAACCCCCTGACTCCAGCAGTGCGCCCCGAATTGTTCCGGAACGCCGGGACCCACCCAGAGCCCCGAAATTCCGGGCCCACCCAGAGCCATCCAACCCTCCCGACTCCCCTAAACCCCCAATCCCCTGTCCTCCCTGTCCCCCTGTCCTCCTGTCCCCCAGCCTCCCTGTCCCCCGCCTCTCCTGTCCACCCCGCCCCTGTCCCCCTGTCCCCCATCGCCTCCTGTCCTCCCTGTCCCCCTGTCCCCTGTCCCCTGTCCCCCATCCCTCCTGTCCCTCTCCTGTCCCCTGTCCCCCTGTCCCTCCTGTCCCTCTGTCCCCCTGTCCCCCATCCCTCCTGTCCCTCCCCTGTCCCCCTGTCCCTCCTCCTGTCCCCCTATCCCCTCCTGTCCCCCTGTCCCTCCCTGTCCCCTCCCTGTCCCTCCCTGTCCCCCTGTCCCTCCCTGTCCCCCCTGTCCCTCCCTGTCTCCTGTCCCCCTGTCCCCTCCCTGTCCCCTCCCTGTCCCCTCCCTGTCCCCCCTGTCCCTCCCTGTCCCCGTCCCCTGTCCCCTCCCTGTCCCCCTCCTGTCCCTCCTCCTGTCCCCTCCTGTCCCTCCTGTCCTCCCTGTCCCCCCATCCCCCTGTCCCCCTGTCCCTCCTGTCCCCCATCCCCCCTGTCCCTCCCTGTCCCTCCCTGTCCCCCTGTCCCCCCTGTCCCCACCTGTCCGTGAAGTCCTCGGGGTTCTTGGGTTTGGTCACGTGCTCGGCGTGTCGCGACAGCTAGCTCACCTCGTCGCGACAGAGCGACAGCGCCACGAACACCAGCAGGGCCTGGGGGAGCGCGGGCACCCCAAAACCTGAGTCCGCCCCGAACCCCAAATCCCGAATCCCAAACCCCAAATCCCGAACCCCAAATCCTCGAATCCCAAATCCCGAACCCCAAATCGTGAATCCTGAACCCCAAACCCAAAATCCTGCACCTCAAACCCCAAATCCCGAACCCCAAAACCTGAATCCATCCCAAACCCCAAATCCTGAACCCCAAACCCAAAATCCTGCACCCCAAATCCTGAATCCATCCCCGAACCCAAAATCCCGACCCTCAAACCCAAATCCCTGCACCCCAAAACCTGAATCCACCCCCCGAACCACAAATCCTGAACCCCAAACCCCAAATCCACCCCAAATCCTGCACCCTAAACCCTGAATCCACCCCGAACCCCAAATCCCGAATCCCAAAACCTGAATCCACCCCCAAACCCAAAATCCCGCACCTCAAACTCCAAATCCTGCACCCCAAAACCTGAATCCACCCCAAACCCCAAATCTCAATCCCAAACCCCAACCCGAACCCCAAATCTCGAACCCCAAACTCTGAACCCATCCCAAACCCAAAATCCCGCACCTCAAACCCCAAATCCTGCACCCCAAACCCTGAATCCACCCCCAAACCCCAAATCCACCCCTGAACCCCAAATCCTGAACTCCAAACCCCAAATCTCGAACCCCAAATCTCGAACCCCAAACTCTGAATCCATCCCAAACCCCAAATCCTGAACCCCAAACCCGAAATCCACCCCAAATCCTGAACCCCAAATCCCGGATCCTAAACTCCAAATCCACCCCAAACCCTGAATCCTGAACCCCAAATCGTGAATCCACCCTGAACCCCAAAGCCCAAATCCACCCTCGAACCCCAAATCCCGAACCCCAAATCGTGGAATCCACCCCCTGAACCACAAATCCTGAACCCCAAATCCTGAATCCCAAATCCCAAATCCACCCCAAACCCCAAATCCTGCACCCTAAACTCTGAATCCACCCCCTGAACCCCCAAATCCTGAACCCCAAACCCCAAAATCCACCCCCAACCCCAAATCCCGCACCCCAAACCCCAAATCCCGAACCCCAAATCGTGAATCCACCCTGAACCCCAAATCCTGAATCCCAAATTCAACCCAAATCCCAAACCCTGCACCCCAAACCCCAAATCCACCCCTGAACCCCAAATCTCGCGCCTAAAACTCCCTGAAATCACCAAACCGCGACCCCCAAACCCCCCGCACCCCAAAAATCCCTGGAAACTCCCCCAAAATGTCCCAAAATCCCCTTAAAATCTCCCAAAATTCCCTGAAACTCTCCGAAATCCCCCAAAACTCTCAGAAGTCCCCCAAAATCTCCCAAAATCCCCCAAAACTCCCCAAAATTCCCAAAATCTCCGGGAATTTCCAAACTCCCCAAAATCTTTCCAAAACTCTCTGAAATGCCCCCAAAACTCTCCAAAATTCCCCAAAACTCCCTAAAATTCCCCAAAGTCTCCGAATTTCCCTAAACTCCCAAAATCTTTCCAAAACTCCCAGAAATGCCCCCAAAATTCCCAAAATCCCCAAGTCCCCCAAAATTTCCCAAATCCCCAAAATCCCCCCAAATCCCCCAAAATTTCCCAAAATCCCCCAAAATTTCCCCAAAATCCCCCAAAAATCCCCCCAAAATTTCCCCCAAAATCCCCCCCAAATCCCCCCAAAATTTCCCACATCCCCCAAATCTCCCCAAAATTTCCAAAATCCCCCAAAATTCCCCAAATCCCCCAAAAATCTCCCCAAATCTTCCTAAAATCCCCCAAAATTTCCGAAATCCCCTCAAACTCCCCCATAATCCCCCAATCCCTCCAAATCCCCCAAAATCCTCCCAAAATCCCCCCTAAATTACCCCCCAAAATCCCCCCAAAATTTCCGGGAAATCCCCCCAAATCCCCCCCAAAATTTCCCAAAATCCCCTGTAAAATTTCCTGGCAAATCCCCCCAAACTCCCCAAAATCCCCCAGTACTTCCCAAATCCTCAAAATCCTAAATCTCCCCAAAAATCCCCCATAAAATCCCCAAATCCCTGTCAAAATCCTCCCAAAATCTCCCAAATACTCTCCAAATCCCCAAACCGGCACCAAAGCTCCCTAAATCCCCCAAAATTCCCTCAAAATCTCCCAAATCCCCCCAAGATTTTCCCAAATCCCCAAAATCTTCCCATAATCCTCTCAAAATCCCCCTAAAATCTCTCAAATCTTCAAACCCCGCCATTTCTGGGCCCCAGCAGCCCGGGCTGATCCTCCAGCAGCGCCGCCAGCTCCCAGCACGGCCCCGCGCAGGAACGCGGGCGGCCCCGGTGCAGCCTGGCTGGGGCGGCGGGGCGTACCACTGGGGTCTCTGGGGTCTCTGGGGTCCTTCCTGGGGTTTGGGGGTCAGGGGGATTCGGGGAGGGGGCAGAACCCCATAAAGGAAATGAGGGGAATGATTGGATGGGGGGGGCTGAGAGGATTTGGGGGTTTGGGGGTCTCTGGGGGTCTCTGGGGTCTCTGGGGGTCCTGGGCCTGGGGGTCGGGGACTCGGGGGCGCAGGGGAGGGCAGAACCCTACAAGGAAATGACGGGAATGACTGGATGGGGGAGGGCTGAGGGGATTTGGGGGCTTGGGGGTCTCTGGGGTCCTCTGGGGGTCTCTGGGGTCTCTGGGCTTGGGGGTCGGGGGCGCAGGGGCGGGAGAGGGGGCAGAACCCCGCATAGGAATGAGGGGAATGATTGGATGGGGAGGGTTGAGGGATTTGGGGGGTCTGGGGGTCTCTGGGGTCTCTGGGGTCTCTGGGGGTCTCTGAGGGTCTCTGGGGTTTGGGGATTCGGGGGCGGGGAGAGGGGCAGAACCCCGTGGAAGGAATGAGGGGAATGATTGGATGGGGGAGGGTTGGGGGGATTTGGGGGATCAGGGGTTTGGGGAGTCTCTGGGGGGTCTCTGGGGTCTCTGGGGTTTGGGGGGTCACCGGGGATCACTGGGGGTCTCTGGGGGTCTCTGGGGGTCTCTGGGGTTTGGGGGTCGGGGGATTCGGGGCGCAGGGGGGGCAGAACCCCATAAAGGAAACGAGGGGAATGATTGGATGGGGGGGTTTGAGGGATTTGGGGGTTTGGGGGGTCTCTGGGGGTCTCCGGGGTTTGGGGGTCGGGGGATTCGGGGAGGGCAGAACCCCATAAAGGAACGAGGGAATGATCGGATGGGGGGAGGGGTTGACAGGTTTGGGGGGTCAGGGGTTTGGGGTTCACTGGGGGTCTCTGGGGGTCTCTGGGGGTCTCTGGGGGTCTCTGGGGTTTGGGGGTCGGGGGGATTCTGGGGGGGGCGGGGGAGGGGCAGAACCCCCGTAAAGGAACGAGGGAATGATTGGATGGGGGGTTGACAGGTTTGGGGGGATTTGGGGGTTTGGGGGGCCTCTGGGGGTCTCTGGGGGTCACTGGGGTCACTGGGGGTCACTGGGGTCTCTGGGGGTCTCTGGGGGTCACTGGGGGTCTCTGGGGGTCTCTGGGGCTTTGGGGGCCAGGATGGGGTGCAGTGGGCCCGAACTGGGACATGGGGGGTTCAGGGTCAGGGTCCCCAGATGTCACCCCAAGGGTCACCCCAAAGTGACAGCGGGGTGGCACAGGGGTCGCGTGCGGATGGAATTGGGGTGACCCCAAAAGACCCCCCAGAGGACACGAGGGACACGGGGACAGGGGGGACAGGGGACAGGGGGACACGGGGACAGGGGGACACACGGACGGTGTTTTTGGGGCTCTGGGGACTCCCAGCGCCCCTAAATCTCCCCACCCCCAGACCTGTGAGCCAGCGCGTGGTCCCGGCACTCCTGACATCGGCCACGCGCTTCCCGTGACCTGGGAGGGACAGCGGGGACAGCGGGGACAGCTGGGGACAGCTGGGGACAGCTGGGGACAGCTGGGGACACCCTGGGGACAGCTGGGGACAGCTGGGGACAGCTGGGGACAGCCTGGGGACACCCTAGGGACACTCTGGGGACAGCTGGGGACAGCTGGGAACACCCTGGGGACACCCTGGGGACACCCTGGGGACAGCTGGGGACAGCTGGGACACCTTGGGGACAGCTGGGACACCCTGGGGACAGCTGGGGACAGCTGGGACACCTTGGGGACAGCTGGGACAGCTGGGACACCCTGGGGACACCTCTGGGGACACCCTGGGGACAGCTGGGGACAGCTGGGACACCTTGGGGACAGCTGGGACACCCTGGGGACAGCCTGGGAACACCCTGGGGACATCCTGGGGATACCCTGGGGACAGCTGGGGACAGCCTGGGGACACCCTGGGGACACCCTGGGGACAGCTGGGGACACTCTGGGGACAGCTGGGGACACCCTGAGACAGCCTGGCACTGCCACTCCACCCTGGGGCACCCTGGGACACCCTGGGGACAGCTGGGGACAGCCTGGGGACACCTTGGGGACACCCCGGGGACACCCTGGGGACACCCTGGGGACAGCTGGGACACCCTGGCACTGCCACCCACCCTGGGGACACCCTGGGGACATCCTGGGACAGCCTGGGACACTCTGGGACACCTCTGGGGACAGCTGGGGACAGCCTGGGGACACCTTGGGACACCCTGGGACAGCTCTGGGGACACTCCGGCACTGCCACCCACCCTGGGGACACCCTGGGACACCTGGCCACCGCTACCCTCCTGGCACCGCCTGGCACCCAGGACACTCTAAAATCCCTGAACAACCCCCTGTGACACCCCAAAATCCCCTGATCACACCCTCGTGGCACCCCCCAGAGCCCCCGGTGTCCCCTCAGCATTGTGTCCCCGTGTCCCGGTGTCCCCGTGTCCCCAGTGTCCCGGGTGTTCCCCCGGTGTCCCGGTGTCCCCGGTGTCCCTCCCCGTGTCCCCTCTGCGGTCCCGGTGTCCCCTGGCTCACCCCTGAGCCCGCCCAGCAGCTCTCGCCGCCTCGGTGCCCCGCCAGAATCCCCTGATCGGCCCCCGTGACACCCCCAGAGCCCCCGGTGTCCCCCAGCATTAACCCCCGGTGTCCCCGTGTCCCTCGGTGTCCCCGTGTCCCCCGTGTCCCCCGTGTCCCCTCGGTGTCCCCTGGCTCACCCCTGAGCCCGCCCAGCAGCTCCTCGCTCGCCCGGTGCACCGCCAGAATCCCGCTGATCAGCCCCCGTGACACCCCCAGAGCTCCCGGTGTCCCCCAGCATTGTGTCCCCGGTGTCCCCGGTGTCCCCCGTGTCCCCCCGTGTCCCCACGGTGTCCCGGTGTCGCCGCCACCCCTTGAGGCCGCCCCAGCAGCTCTCGCCGCCTGGTGCACCGCCAGAATCCCTCATCAGTCCCCGTGACACTCCCCAGAGCCCCCGGTGTCCCCCCAGCATTAGTGTCCCCAGTGTCCCCGTGTCCCCCGGGTGTCCCCGGTGTCCCCGTGTCCCCCAGTGTCCCCTGGCTCACCCCTTGAGGCCGCCCCAGCAGCTCCTCGCTCGCCAGAATCCCTCATCAGTCCCCGTGACACTCCTCAGTGTCCCCCCGGTGTCCCCCCAGAGCCCCCCGGTGTCCCCCCAGCATTAACCCCCGTGTCCCCCCTGCATGTCTCCGTGTCCCCCCGGTGTCCTTCGGTGTCCCGGTGTCCCGTGTCCCCTGGCTCACCCTTGAGGCCGCCCAGCAGCTCGCTCGCCCGGTGCACCGCCAGCGCTCGTCGCACACTAGCCGTGCACGAACAGCGAGCCCTGCAGCAAGGCGCCACAGCTGCAGGCACGGGGCGGCGGCTAGCGGCGGGGCACGCCAGGAACCCCACCGCGGACCCCTAAAAATGTCAGGGGACTCCCAAACGGGCACCCCAAAACGCCAGGAACCCCTAAAACACCAGGAACTCCCCACTGCGGGACCCGAAATGAGCACCCCAAAACAGGAACCCCACTGCGGGACCCTAAAATGTCAGGGACTCCAAACGGGCACCCCAAAAATGAGCACCCCAAAACAGGAACCCCACTGCGGACCCCAAAATGAGCACCCCAAAACAGGCACCCCACTGCGGACCCCAAAATGTCAGGGACCCCAAACGGGCACCCCAAAACGCTCAGGGACCCCACTGCGGGACCCCAAATGTCAGGGACTCCGAAACGGGCACCCCAAAAACACCAGGAACCCCACTGCGGGACCCCGAAATGTCAGGGACCCCCAAACGGGCACCCCTAAAACGCCAGGGACCCCACTGCGACCCCAAACGCCAGGGACCCCAAACGGGCACCCCAAAACGCCAGGGACCCCACTGCGGGACCCGAAATGTCAGGGACCCCAAAACCCCACTGCGGGACCCCAAAAACAACCAGGAACCCCACTGCGGACCCCAAAAGTGAGCACCCTAAAACGCCAGGAACCCCACTGCGGGACCCCAAAAGTGAGCACCCCAAAACAGGAACCGCACTGCGGGACCCCAAAAATGAGCACCCCAAAACAGGAACCCCACTGCGGACCCCAAAAACGTCAGGGACCCCGAAACGGGCACCCCAAAAACGCCAGGAACCCCAAAAACGCCAGGAACCCCACCGCGGGACCCCAAAACGCCAGGGACCACCACTGCGGGACCCGAAATGTCAGGGAACCCCACTGCGGGACCCCTAAAATGTCAGGGACCCCAAAACTGGCACCCCAAAAACGCCAGGAACCCCACTGCGGACCCCGAAATGAGCACCCCAAAACAGGAACCCCACTGCGGGACCCAAAATGTCAGGGACCCTCAAACCCACTGGGCACCCCAAAAACGCCAGGAACCCCAAAACGCCAGGAACCTCACTCAGTGACCCCGAATGTCAGGAACTCGAAATGCGGCACCCCAAAACGTCAGGGACCCCACTGCGGGACCCCGAAATGTCAGGGACCCCGAAACGGGCACCCCAAAACGCTAGGGACCCCACTGCGACCTCAAAACGCCAGGGACCCCCAAAACCCCACTGCGGGACCCCAAAATGTCAGGGACCCCAAACGGACCCCAAAACGCCAGGAATCTCAAAACACCAGGAACCCACTGCGGGACCTCAAATGTCAGGACCCCAAACGGCACTTAAAACGCTAGGGACCCCACTGCGGACCCCAAAAATGAGCACCCCAAAACAGGAACCCCACTGCGGGACCCTTAAACGCTAGGGACCCCTGAACGGCACCCCGAAAACGCCAGGAACCCTGAAAACGCTAGGAAACCCCACTGCGGGACCCAAAATGAGCACCCTAAAACAGGAACCCCACTGCGGACTCCGAAAATCGCCAGGGACCCCAAAACGGCACCCCAAAAACGCTAGGAACACCCAAAACGCCAGGAACCCCATCATGGACTCCAAATGAGCACCCCAAAACAGGAACCCCACTGCGACCTCAAAACGCC
>JAKWBO010000387.1:0-50518 GCA_034336685.1 Luscinia luscinia
GGGTGACAGACCCCGAGGGGACAGAGGGGGACACGGGGACACGTGGGGACACAGGGTGCAGCTCGGGGGTCGAGATGGCTCTGAGATGGAGCTTGGGGTCCTGGGATGGAATTTTGGGGTCCTGGGATGGAATTTGGGGGGTCCTGAGATGGAATTTGGGGTCCTGGGATGAATTTTGGGGTCCCGGGATGGAGTTTAGGGTCCTGGGATGGAACTTGGGGTCTTGGGATGGAATTTTAGGGTCTTGGGATGGAGTTTTGGGGTCCTGAGATGGAGCTTGGGGTCTTGGGATGGAATTTTGGGTCCTGGGATGGAATTTTGGGGTCCTGAGATGGAGTTGGGGTCCTGGGATGGAGTTTGGGGTCCTGGGATGGAATTTTGGGGTCCTGGGATGAATTTGGGGGTCCTGGGATGGAATTTGGGGGTCCTGGGATGGAGTCTGGGGTCCTGGGATAGAGTTTGGGGGTCCCGGGATGGAATTTTGAGATCCTGGGATGGAATTTTGGGGTCCTGGGATGGAATTTGGGGTCCTGGGATGGAATTTTGGGGTCCTGGGATGGAATTTGGGGGTCTTGGGATGGAGTTTGGGGGTCCTGGGATGAAATTTTGGGGTCCTGGGATGGAGTTTGGGGGTCCTGGGATGGAATTTTGGGGGTCCTGGGATGGAATTTGGGGTCCTGGGATGGAATTTGGGGGTCCTGGGATGGAGTTTAGGGGTCCAGGATGGAACTTGGGGTCCTGGATGGAGTTTGGGGTCCTGGGATGGAATTTTGGGGTCCTGGGATGGAATTTTGGGGGTCCTGGGATGGAACTTGGGGGTCTTGGGATGGAATTTTGGGGTCCTGGGATGGAGTTTGGGGGTCCTGGATGGAATTTGGGGGTCCTGAGCTGGAATTTGGGGTCCTGGGATGGAATTTGGGGGTCCTGGGATGAAATTTGGGGTCTTGGGATGGAGTTTGGGGTCCTGGAATGGAATTTTGGGGTCCTGGGATGGAGTTTGGGGTCCTGGATGGAATTTTGGGGGTCCTGGGATGGAATTTGGGGTCCTGGGATGGAATTTTGGGGTCCTGGGATGGAATTTTGGGGTCCTGGGATGGAGTTTGGGGGTCCCGGGATGGAGTTTGGGGTCCTGGGATGGAATTTGGGGTCCTGGGATGGAATTTGGGGGTCCTGGGATGGAGTTTGGGGGTCTTGGGATGGAGTTTTGGGGTCCTGGGATGGAATTTGGGGGGTCCTGGGATGGAATTTGGGGGTCCTGGGATGGAATTTTGGGGTCCTGGGATGGAGTTTGGGGTCCTGGGATGGAATTTTGGGGTCCTGGGATGGAATTTGGGGTCCTGGGATGGAATTTGGGGGTCCTGGGATGGAGTTTGGGGTCTTGGGATGGAGTTTGGGGTCCTGGGATGGAATTTGGAGATCCTGGGATGGAATTTTGGGGTCCTGGAATGGAATTTTGGGGTCCTGGGATGGAGTTTGGGGGGTCCTGGGATGGAATTTGGGGTCCTGGGATGGAATTTGGGGTCCTGGGATGGAATTTTGGGCTCATGGGATGGAATTTTGGGGGGGTCTTGGGATGGAGTTGGGGGTCCTGGGATGAATTTTGGGTCCTGGGATGAAATTTTGGGGTTTTGGGGTTTGGGGGTTTTGGGGGTCTTGAGGCCCCTGGGCTGAGTTTGGGGCTCGGGTTGGGGGAATCCCGGGGTTTTGGGGGATGCTGGAAGGGTTTGGGTGATTTTGGGAATTTTGGGATATTTTGGGATATTTCAGGTTATTTTGGGGTGTTTTGGGATATTTTAAGGTATTTTTGAGGTACCTTGAAGTGGCTGTTGAGGACGTGGAGTTATTTTGGGGTATTTTGGGGTATTTTTGGATATTTTGGGATATTTTAAGATATTTTTGGATTATTTTGGGATATTTTGGGGCGTTTTTGGCACCTCGAAGCGGCTGCTGAGGCCATAGGGGATATTTATGATATTTTGGATTATTTGGGGTATTTTAGGACATTTTTGGCCACCTTGAAGCGGCTGCTGAGGCCATGGGGTTATTTATTATATTTTATGATATTTTATTATATTTTATGATATTTTATTATATTTTATTATATTTGAGGGATATTTTGGATTATTTTAGGACATTTTTGGGCACCTTGAAGTGGCTGCTGAGGCCGTGGGGTTATGTGGGTTATTTTACAATATTTTATGATATTTTATGATATTTTTGATTATTTTGGATTATTTTAGGGATTTTTGGGCACCTTGAAGCAGCTGCTGAGGCCATGGGGGTTATGTGGGTTATTTATGATATTTTATCATATTTTATGATATTTTATTATATTTGAGGATATTTTGGGATATTTTAGGACATTTTTGGGTACCTTGAAGCGGCTGCTGAGGCCATGGGGGTTATTTATGATATTTTATGATATTTTATGATATTTTGGGGTACATTTTGGGCACCTTGAAGCAGCTGCTGAGGCCGTGGGGGTCAGTTATCATATTTTGGATTATTTTGGATTATTT
Source organism: Luscinia luscinia (assembly GCA_034336685.1). Lineage (NCBI taxonomy): Eukaryota > Metazoa > Chordata > Aves > Passeriformes > Muscicapidae > Luscinia > Luscinia luscinia. The sequence continues at coordinate 2,520 of JAKWBO010000387.1, forward strand.
TGGGGTATTTTTAGGCACCTTGAAGGCGGCTACTGAGGCCATGGGGTTATTTATGATATTTTATGATATTTGGGGATATTTTGGGATATTTTGGGGTATTTTTGGGCACCTTGAAGCGGTTGCTGAGGCCATGGGGTTATGTGGGTTATTTTATAATATTTTATGATATTTTATGATATTTTGGATAATTTTGGAATATTTTGGGGTACATTTTGGGCACCTTGAAGCGGCTGCTGAGGCCATGGGGATATTTATGATATTTTATGATATTTTATGATATTTTGGATAATTTTGGATTATTTTAGGACATTTTTGACACCTTGAAGCAGCTACTGAGGCCATGGGGGTTATTTATGATATTTATGACATTTCAGGATATTTTGGATTATTTTGGGGTACATTTGGCACCTTGAAGCGGCTGCTGAGGCCATGGGATTATTTATGATATTTTATGATATTTTAGGATATTTTAGGATATTTTGGGGTACATTTCGGGCACCTTAGAAGCAGCTGCTGAGGCCGTGGAGATATTTATGATATTTTGGATTATTTTGGATTATTTTAGGACATTTTTGGGCACCTTGAAGCGGCTGCTGAGGCCGTGGGGGTCAGTTATCATATTTTGGATAATTTTGGATTATTTTAGGATACTTTTTTGGCACCTTGAAGCGGCTGCTGAGACCATGGGGATTATTTATGATATTTTATGATATTTTATGATATTTTGGATTATTTTAGGTATTTTGGGCACCTTGAAGCGGCTGCTGAGGCCGTGGGGTTAGTTATGATATTTATGACATTTCAGGATATTTTAGGATATTTTGGAGTACATTTTGGCACCTTGAAGCGGCTGCTGAGGCCGTGGCGCGTGAGCAGCTCCAGCACCACGGTGCGCAGCGAGTGCTCCTCGGCCATGGTGCAGCGAACACGTCGAAGCACCACAGGTCCAGGCCCTGGGGAAGCGGGTGTCGGGGATTTGGGGCTGGGAATTCTGGGGGTGTTTGGGAATTCTGGGGGATGGGGATTCTGGGGATGGGGATTCTGGGGGCCGGGAATTTGGGGGATGGAATTTGGGGGATGGGGATTCTGGGGGCGGAATTTGGGGATGGGGATTCTGGGTGTGTGTGAATTTTGGGGTGTCTGGAATTCTGGGGTGTCGGGAATTCTAGGGGGCCGGATTCTGGGGATGGGGATTCTGGGGGATGGGGATTCTGGGGCCGGGAATTTGGGGGATGGGGATTCTGGGGTGTGTGTGAATTTTGGGGTGTCTGGAATTCTGGGGTGTCGGGAATTCTGGGGCCGGGGATTCTGGGGGCGGGATTCTGGGGATGGGATCTGGGGGATGGGGATTCTGGGGGATGGGGATTCTGGGGGATGGGGATTCTGGGGACTGGGAATTTGGGGGATGGGGATTCTGGGGGTGTCGGGAATTCTGGGGTGTCGGGAATTCTGGGGGCCGGGAATTCTGGAGGGATGGGGATTCTGGAGGGATGGGGATTCTGGAGGATGGGGATTCTGGGGGCTGGGAATTTGGGGGGTGTCGGGAATTTGGGGGATGGGGATTCTGGGGATGGGAATTCTGGGGGATGGGAATTCTGGGGGTGTGTGGAATTTTGGGGTGTCTGGAAATTTTGGGGTGTTTGGGAATTCTGGGGTGTTTGGGAATTCTGGGGTGTCTGGGAATTCTGGGGCTGGGAATTCTGGAAGTCCAGTAAAAGCCCAGTGAAGTCTGCAATTCCCAGTGACCATACCCAGTCATTCCCAGTGATCATTCCCAGTAATTCCCAGTGACCATTCCCAGTTATTCCCAGTGACCATTCCCAGTAATTCCTAGTGACCATTCCCAGTTATTCCCAGTGACCATTCCCAGTAATTCCTAGTGATTCCCAGTGATTCCCAGTGATCATTCCCAGTAATTCCCAGTGATTCCCAGTGACTAAACCCAGAGATTCCCAGTGATTCCCAGTAATTCCCAGTGACCATTCCCAGTGATTCCCAGTGACCATTCCCAGTCATTCCCAGTGACCATTCCCAGTAATTCCCAGACATTCCCAGTGGCTCCCAGTAACTGATTCCCAGTGACCATTCCCAGTGATTCCCAGTGATTCCCAGTAATTCCCAGTGATCATTCCCAGTGATTCCCAGTAATTCCCAGTAATTCCCAGTGACCATTCCCAGTGATTCCCAGTGACCATTCCCAGTCATTCCCAGTGATCATTCCCAGTAATTCCCAGTGATCATTCCCAGTAATTCCCAGTGATTCCAGTGATTCCCAGTGATCATTCCCAGTAATTCCCAGTGATTCCCAGTGACCATTCCCAGTGATTCCCAGTGATTCCCAGTGACCATTCCCAGCCATTCCCAGTCATTCCCAGTCATTCCCAGTGACCATTCCCAGTGATTCCCAGTGACCATTCCCAGTCATTCCCAGTGACCATTCCCAGTAATTCCCAGACATTCCCAGTGGCTCCCAGTAACTGATTCCCAGTGACCATTCCCAGTGATTCCCAGTGATTCCCAGTAATTCCCAGTGATCATTCCCAGTGATTCCCAGTCATTCCCAGTAATTCCCAGTGACCATTCCCATCCATTCCCAGTGACTCCCAGTGACCATTCCCAGTGATTCCCAGTGACTCCCAGTGATCATTCCCAGTAATTCCCAGCAATCATTCCCAGTGATTCCCAGTGACCATTCCCAGTAATTCCCAGTGATCATCCCCAGCCATTCCCAGTGATTCTCAATCATTCCCAGTGATTCCCAGTCACCATTCCCAGTGATTCCCAGTGATTCCCAGTGACGAATCCCAGAAATTCCCAGTCATTCTCAGTTATTCTCAGGTCAATCCCAAGTGACTCCCAGTGACTCCCAGCCATTCCCAGAAATTCCCAGCCATTCCCAGTAACCATTCCCAGTCATTCCCAGTGATCATCCCCAGCCATTCCCAGTGACCCCAGCCATTCCCAGTCATTCCCAGTAACCATTCCCTGCCATTCCCAGTGACCCCCAGCCATTCCCAGAAATTCCCAGTCATTCTCAGTAACCATTCCCAGTAATTCCCACTGACTCCCAGCGATTCCCAGCCATTCCCAGTAAACATTCCCAGCCATTCCCAGTGACTCCCAGCCATTCCCAGCCATTCCCAGTAACCATTCCCAGTCATTCCCAGTGACCCCAGCCATTCCCAGTGACCCCAGCCATTCCCAGCCATTCCCAGTCATTCCCAGTAACCATTCCCAGCCATTCCCAGTGACGCCCAGCCATTCCCAGTGACCCCCAGCCATTCCCAGCCATTCCCAGTAACCATTCCCAGTCATTCCCAGTGACCCCCAGCCATTCCCAGCCATTCCCAGTAATTCCCACTGACTCCCAGCGATTCCCAGTCATTGCCAGGACCATTCCCAGTGCTCCCAGCCCTCCCCAGCCCCCGCCCTGGTTTTTGGGGTTTTGGGGTTTTTGGGGTTTTTGGGGTTTTTGGGGTGTTTGGGGTGCCCCGGTACCTTCAGGCAGTTGAGGACGGACGAGGAGTAGCTCAGGGCCACGGCCGTGAACGCGCGGCGGAACATCCTGGGGAGGCGGGGCTGGGGGCTGGGGGGCACTGGGGGCAGCGGGGGCACCCCTGGGGTGGGGACACCCTGGGGACACCCCTGGGGACACCCTTGGGGACACCCTGGGACTGGAGGACACCCCTGGGGACTGGGGACACACCTGGGGACACCCTGGGGACACCCTGGGGGCTGAGGGGGCACCAGGGGCACCAGGGGACACCGGGGACACCCCTGGGGACACCCCGGGGCTGGAGGGTACCGGGCGACACCCCTGGAGACACCCGGGGGCTGGGGACACCCTGGGGACACCCCTGGGGGCTGGTGGTGCACCGGGGACACCTCTGGGGGCTGGGGACACACCTGGGGACACCCCTGGGGGCTGGGGAGCACCGGGGACACCGGGGACACCCCTGGGGCTGGGGACACCCTGGGGACACCCGGGGGCTGGGGACAGTCCCTGGATTTTGGGGACCCTCCTGAGCTCTAGGGACCCCTGGGTTTTGGGGACAGTCCCTGGATTTTGGGGACCCACCTCAGCTCTAGGGACCCCGGGGCTTGGGGACACCCTGAGTTCTGGGGACCCTCCCTGTGGTTTCGGGGTCCCACCTGAGCCCACCTCAGCCCCACACGCTCACATCCCTCCCCATCTCTGTCCCTCCTCGGGCTGTCCCTGTCCCTCTGTCCCTGTCCCTGTCCGTCTGTCCCTGTCCCTTTGTCCCTGTGTCCCTGTCCCTGTCCCTCTGTCCCTGTCCCCATCCCTGTCCCCTTGTCCTTCTATCCCTGTCCCCCTGTCCCTCTGTCCCTGTTCCTCTGTCCCTGTCCCTCTGTCCCTGTCCCTGTCCCCCTGTCCTTCTGTCCCTGTCCCCCTGTCCCTGTCCTCTGTCCCTGTGCCTGTCCCTGTCCCTCTGTCCCTCTGTCCCCATCCCTGTCCCCCTGTCCTTCTATCCCTGTCCCTCTGTCCCTCTCCCTGTCCCCATCCCTGTCCCTGTCCCTGTCCCTGTTCCCTGTGCCTGTCCCTGTCCCTGTCCCTCTGTCCCTGTGCCTCTGTCCCTGTCCCTATCCCTCTGTTCCTCTGTCCCTGTCCCTGTCCCTATCCCTCTGTCCCCCTGTCCCCATCACTGTCTCTGTCCCTCTGTCCTTCTGCCCCTGTCTCTGTCCCTGTCCCTGTCCCTGTCCCTCTGTCCCTGTCCTCTGTCCCCATCCCTGTCCCTCTGTCCCCGTCCCCGGTCCCGGTCCCGTCACCTCTCCACGAAGATCCCGGCCTGCACGGCGTGCACGATGCTGCGGAATTTGGGTTTCTCCTCGGCGCGGCGCCCTTGGCCCGCGCCTGCTGCGTGAAGGTGGCGGGCGAGCCAGTCCCGCACCTCGGAGGGCACGGCTGCGTCCGAGCCCATCTCGCGCAGCTCGTCCTCGTGTCCAGCGCCTGCCTGAGGGCCGCCACACGCTCGCGACACTCGCGACACGCGCGACACTTCGAGACAATCGCGACAATCGCGACAATCGGGACATCTCGCGACACTCGCGACATGCGAGACAATCGGGGCACTCGCGATTCTCGGGACACTCAGGACACGCTGGGACAGTCGCGACACGGCTGTCCGCTCCCCTGTCCCTCCCTGTCTCCTGTCCCCTGTCCCTTGCCCCTCTCTAACCCCCTCTGTCCCCTCCTTGTCCCCCCTGTCTCGTGTCCCTGTCCCCTCTGTCCCCGCTGTCCCCACCCTGTCCCCTCCCTGTCCCTCCCCTCTCCCTCCCTGTCCCCTCCCTGTCCCCTCTGTCCCCCTGTCCTCTCTGTCCCATCCCCGTCCCCGCTGTCCCCTCCCTGCCCCACCCTGTCCCCCCTGTCCCTCCCTGTCCCTCCCGTCCTCGCTGTCCCCTCTGTCCTCCCCCGTCCCTCTGTCCCCGCTGTCCCCTCTGTCCCCTCTGTCCCCTCCCTGTCCCCGCTGTCCCTCCCTGTCCTTCCCTGTCCCTCCTGCCCCTCCCTGTCCTCCCCTCCCTCTGTCCCTCTGTCCCCCCTGTCCCTGCTGTCCCTCCCGTCCCCGTTGTCCCCTCTGTCCCTCCCCGTCCTCGTTGTCCCCTCTGTCCCTCCCCGTCCCCGCTGTCCCCTCCCTGTCCCCCCTGTCCCGCTGTCCCCACTGTCCCCTCTGTCCCATCCCCGTCCCGCTGTCCCCTCCCTGTCCCCCTGTCCGCTGTCCCCGCCGCCACCTGCTCTCATCCATGCACACCGCCTCCAGCAGCGAGGCCGCGCACTCCAGGTTCCGCTTCAGCTCCTCCACGTTCACCTCGCCCGCCTCCAGCTGCTTCACCAGGAACCGCAGCCTGGGGACACGGGGACAGCGGGGACAGCGGGGACACGGGTCAGAGACCCGCAGGGACAGCGGGGACAGCAGCCTGGGGGGACAGGGTGGCACTGACCCCCAGGGACAGTCCCCAGGATGGGGACAGGGGTCACAGGATGGGGACAGAGGTCACAGGTTGGGGACAGGGGTCACAGGACATGGACAGGGGTCACAGGACATGGGTCACAGGATGGGACAGGAAGGGGACAGAGGTCACAGGATGGGGACAGGGGTCACAGGACAGGGACAGGGGTCACAGGATAGGGGTCACAGGTTGGGACAGGGGTCACAGGAAGGGGACAGGAAGGGACAGGGTCATAAGTTGGGGACAGGGGTCACAGGACAGGGACAGAGGTCACAGGACGGGGACAGGGGTCACAGGACGGGGACAGGGGTCACAGGACATGGACAGGGGTCACAGGACAGGGACAGGGGTCACAAGTTGGGGACAGGGGTCACAGGAAGGGGACAGGAAGGGGACAGGGGTCACAAGTTGGGGACAGGGGTCACAGGACGGGGACAGAGGTCACAGGATGGGGACAGGGGTCACAGGACAGGGACAGGGGTCACAGGAAGGGACAGGGGTCACAGGACAGGAACAGGGGTCACAGGACAGGGGTCACAGGACAGGGACAGAGGTCACAGGATGGGGACAGGGGTCACAGGACAGGGAACAGGGGTCACAGGACAGGGGTCACAGGACAGGGGTCACAGGACAGGGGTCACAGGACATGGACAGGGGTCACAGGACAGGGGTCACAGGACAGAGGTCACAGGACAGGGACAAGGGTCACAGGAAGGGGACAGGAGTCACAGGACAGGGGTCATAGGACGGGGACAGGAGAATTGGGGTGCCACCTCGCAGCTCCCGCACGGCTGGCATAGGTGACACATGATGGCACAGGTGACACATGATGGCACCATGGCACAGGTGACACAGGATGGAACAGGTGACACATGATGGCACCATGGCACAGGTGACACAGGATGGCACAGGTGACACATGATGGCACCATGGCACAGGTGACACAGGATGGCACAGGTGACACATGATGGCACCATGGCACAGGTGACACAGGATGGCACAGGTGACACAGGTGGCACTGGGATGTCACAGAGTGACACAGGTGGCACAGGGATGGCAGCAGCAGGGCAGACCCGGGATGGTGACACTGTGGGGACACGGGGTGGTGGCACTGGCACTGTGGTGACACTGTGGGGACACGAGGTGGTGGCACTATGGGGACACTGTGGGGACACTGTGGGGACCCTGTAGGGACACTGTAGGGACACTGTGGGGACACTGTGGGGACACGGAGTGGTGGCACTGTGGGGACACGGGATGGTGACCCTGTGGGGACACTGTGGGGACCCTGTGGGGACACGGGCGCTGCCACCCGTGCCAGGGCAAGGCCAGGACACCCGCGTGGCCACCACCCGGCGGGCGGGGCCACCGCGTCCCCGGTCACGGTGACAATGACGGTGACAGCGAGGGGGCGGGGGCACAGACGTCACCGGCGCTGCTGCGACCTTGGCGATGGCGATTGTCACCTTGCCACCCCGAGGGGACCCCCAGCCTGGGTGGGCACCCCGGTGTCACCCGTGGGGACAAGAGACGGGACCTGGCAGTGCCACCCTGCCCGGTGTCACCCCCGGGGGCACAGCCTCGGCAGTGTCCCCAGGGACCCCGGGATTGTCACCACGGCCCCCAGAAGTGGGGACACCGTGGGGGACACGCCATCCCCACCGGTGGCAGTGACACGTGAGCACGTGGGGACACGCGTGTGACACCCCGCAGTGCCGCCCCTCCGCGTGTCCCCTGACGCCCCAGGTGTGTCACACGCGTGTGCCACAAGGCCACCCTGCCCCGTGTGTCCCCACGTGTCCCCACGCGTGTCCCCCTCGGGACCCCACGCGCCGCACGTGCCGCAGGTGGGCGCTGGGACACGTGAGCGACGCAGGTGAGGGTGGCACCGCCTGGCAGCGCCCCGGGAGGGCACGGGGGACCAGGGGCACACGCGCTCCGGGTCCGAGGATCCAGTTTGGGGTTTGGGGTCCCAGTTCGGGGTTTGGGGTCCCAGTTTGGGGTTTGGGGTCCCAGTTCGGGGTTTGGGGTCCCAATTTGGAGATGTCAGTTCGGGGTTTGGGGGTCCCAGTTTGGGGTTTGGGGGTCCCAGTTCGGGGTTTGGGGGTCCCAGTTCGGGGTTTGGGGTCCCAATTTGGGGTTTAAGGGTCCCGGTTTGGGGGTCCCAGTTCGGGGTTTGGGGTCCCAGTTCGGAATTTAAGGGTCCCAGTTTGGGGGTCCAAGTTTGGGGTTTGGGGGTCTCCTGGTTTTGGGATCTGAGTTTGAGGTTTGGGGGTCCCAGTTTGGGGTTTGGGGTCCCAGTTTGGGGTTTAATGATCCCAGTTTGGGGGTCCCAGTTCGGGGTTTGGGGTCCCAGTTCGGAATTTAAGGGTCCCGGTTTGGGAGTCCCAGTTCGGGGTTAGGGGTCCCAGTTTGGAGATCTCAGTTCGGGTTTGGGGTCCCAGTTTGGGGTTTAATGGTCCCGGTTTGGGGTCCCAGTTCGGGGTTTGGGGATCCCAGTTTGGGGTTTAAGGGTCCCGGTTTGGGGTCCCAGTTCGGAATTTAAGGGTCCCGGCTTGGGGGGTCCCAGTTTGAGGTTTAATGATCCCGGTTTGAGGGCTCCAGTTTGGAGTCTGGGGTCCCAGTTCGGGGTTTGGGGACTCCAGTTCGGAATTTAAGGGTCCCGGTTTGGGGGTCCCAGTTTGGGGTTTAAGGGTCCCGGTTTGGGGATCTCAGTTTGGGGTTTGGGGTCTCAGTTTGGGCTTTGGGGTCCTAGTTCGGAATTTAAGGGTCCCAGTTTGGGGGTCCCAGTTCGGGATTTGGGGTCCCAGTTTGGGGTCCCAGTTTGAAGTTTAAGGGTCCCGGTTCGGGAGTCCCGACTTGGGGGTCCCAGTTTGGTGTTTGAGGTCCCAGTCTGGGATTTAAGTGTTCTGGTTTGGGGGTCCCAGTTTGGGGGTCCCAGTTTTGGATTTAAGGGTTCTGGTTTGGGGGTCCCAGTTTGGGGTTCGAGGGTCCCAGTTTGAGACTGAAGGGTTCCAGTTTGGGATTTAAGGATCTAAATTTGGGGATCCCAGTTTGGGATTAAGGGTCCCGATTTGGGGATCCCAGTTTGGGGTTTGAGGGTCCCAGTTTGGGATTCAAGGGTTCTGGTTTGGGGTCCCAGTTTGGGGATTCAGGTGTGCAGTTTGAGACTGAGGGGTCCCAGTTTGGGATTTAAGGGTCCCGATTTTAGGATCCCAGTTTGGGATTTAAGGATCTAAATTTGGGGACCCCAGTTTGGGATTTAAGGATCTCAGTCTGGGGATCCCAGTTTGGGGTTCGAGGGTCCCAGTTCGGGATTTAAGGATCTAAATTTGGGGATCCCAGTTTGGGATTTAAGGGTCCCATTTGGGGATCCCAGTTTAGGATTTAAGGGTCCTGATTTGGGGGTGCCAGTTTGGGATTTAAGGATCTAAATTTGGGGAACCCAGTTTGGGGTTCAAGGGTCCCAGTTCGGGATTTAGGGTCCCGATTTGGGGATCCCAGTTCGGGATTTAAGGGTCCCGATTTGGGGATCCCAGTTCGGGATTTAAGGGTCCCGCTTTGGGGGTCCCAGTTTGGGGTTCAAGGTCCCAGTTCGGGATTTAAGGGTCCTGATTTGGGGATCCCAGTTCGGGATTTAAGGGTCCCGCTTTGGGGGTCCCAGTTTGGGGTTCAAGGTCCCAGTTCGGGATTTAAGGGTCCCAGTCTGGGGATCCCAGTTTGGGATTTAAGGGTCCTGATTTGGGGGTCCCAGTTTGGGTTTGCTGTCCCGCTTTGGGGTCCCATTTGGGGTTCGAGGGTCCCAGTTTGGGATTTAAGGGTCCCGATTTGGTGTCCCAGTTCGGGATTTTAGGGTCCCGATTTGGGGTCCCAGTCTGGGTTGGCTGTCCGCTTTGGGAGGCTGCCTCCCTTTGGGGACCCCTCTGTGTCTCTGGGGGTGCGGGGTCCCGCGGCCGGGGGTCACTCACAGCGCCCGCAGCTTGACCCAGACCCTCCTGCCGGGCACGGCCTTGGCGTCCAGCGGGGACGGGCACCTCCGGCCGCGTCCGGCGCGCCGCGCTCCTGCTCCAGCCCCGGGAGGCTCTGCGGCGGCTCCATCGCCCCTGGGCACCGGCAGCGCGGCTCAGCCCGGCCGGGCGCGGCGCCGCGGCCCCGGTTCCTCCTTCCCGGAGCCCTCCGGTCCTTCCTGAGCCCCCGGTTCCTCTCGGTTCCTCCCGGAGACTGCGATCCTTCCCCCGGAGCCCCCCCGGTCCTTCCTGGAGCCCCCGGTTCACCGCAGAGCTTCCTTCCTTCCTGGAGCCCCCGGTCCTTCCTGAGCCCCCGGTTCACCGCAGAGCTTCCTTTCCTTCCGGAGCCCCCGGTCCTTCCTGAGCCCCCGGTTCCCGCAGAGCTTCCTTTCCTTCCGGAGCCCCCCGGTTCCTCCTGGAGCCCCCGGTCCTTCCTGAGCCCCCGGTCCTTCCTGGAGACCCCCGGTTCCTTCCGGAGCCCCCGGTTCCCCGCAGAGCTTCCCTTTCCTTCCAGGAGCGCCCCCGGTTCCTCCTGGGACCTCCCGTGCCTCCTGGTGCCGCCGCCGGTTCCTCCCCGGCCCCGGTTCCCGGTGCCGCCCGTGCCTCCCGCAGCCCCCGCGGCTTCCCCGGCCCCGGTTCCCGGCGGCTCCGGTGCCTCCTGAGGCCCCCGGTAGCGAGCCGCAGCGCCCCCCCACTCCCCAAATCTCGGGCCGGCCTCCCCGCCCCGGTACCCGGCGGCTGCGCAGGCAGCACCGGAGCCAAGATGGATCCGGGCACCGGGGGTGGGAGAACCGGCGGGGAGAACCGGGGAGAGCCGGGAAGGGAGGGCCGGGAACGGAGAACCGGGATGGGAGAGGCGGGCGAGGGAGAACGGGAATGGAAAACCGGGAATGGAAAACCGGGAATGGGAGAAGCAGGGATGGAAAACCGGGATGGGAGAACGGGAATGGAAAACCGGAGAGGGAGAACGGGAATGGAAAACCGGGAATGGAAAACCGGGAATGGGAGAACAGGAATGGAAAACCGGGATGGGAGAACGGGAATGGAAAACCGGGATGGGAGAACGGGGAATGGAAAACCGGGATGGGAGAACGGGAATGGGAGAACGGGGATGGAAAACCGGGATGGGAGAACGGGAATGGAAAACCGGGAATGAGAGAGGCGCCGATGGAGAACCGGGGATGGGAGGGCTGAGAGGGAGAACCGGGATGGAAAACCGGGAATGGGAGAACCGGGAGAGGGAGAACCGGGATGGAAAACCGGGAATGGGAGAGCCGGGGATGGGAGAACCGGGGATGGGAGAACCGGAATGTGAACTACGGGAGCGCCGGGGCCGGGGAACCGGGGAGAAGAACCGGGATGGGGAGAGGAGGAGCGGAGCAGCGGCGATGGCAGCGCCGGGATGGGGAGAACCGGAGGGACCGGGAGGAACCAGGGGACCGGGGACCGGGAACTGGGGGACCGGGGGACCGAGGGGACTGGGGACCGGGGGACCGGGAGAATCAGGGACCGGGAGGAACCGGGGATGCTGCGCGCTCCTACCGGGGATGCTCGGCCCAGCCTCCGGTGCCCCCGGTGTCGCCCGTCCCCGGTGTCGCCGTGCCCCGGTGTCGCTGTCCCCCGGTGTCGCCGTCCCCCGGCCCCGCCGCCGCCGGTTCTGCCGCCGCCGCCGCCCGGGGCTCGCCGCAACTTTCCCCGAGCGGGCACCGGCACCGGCACCGGCACCGGCAGCGGCGGGCGGGGCGGGGCGGGGAGCCGGGGCGGGGGCCGGGAACCGCCGGGGGTTCCGCCCAGCCGGGACCCCCAGGGAACAGAGGAGGGGTCCGGGACCCCAGGAACAGGGGAGGGGCGGGGTCCGGGACCCTCGAGGGAGGGAAGGGTTCAGGATCCCCGAGGAACGTGGGGAGGGGTCCGGGACCCCGAGGGGCAGGAGGAGTTCGAGACCCCTCCCCACCACCAGGGGCTGGGGAGGGAGAGCCCCCAAGACCCCCCAGCCAGGACCCTCTGGGCTGTGCCCCAGACCCCAATTTGGGGGGTCCTCTGAGGCCGCAGGGGTCAGGACCCCCGGCCCCCTGGGGTAAAAGGGGAGGTGTCCTAGGACCCCCAGGAGTTTTGGGGTCTCCCTGGTCAGAGCTCCCAGTGACCCCCAGAGGAGGTCGTGACCCCCAAAACCGGGGTCTGCCCTGCGACCCCAATCCCCCCAGATCCCTGTGAGGGTCCCTCAGCGCCCCCTCCCATTTATTGTGGGACCTTCCCAAACTCAGGGCGTCCCACCTGAGCTGGGGGCTAAAAATTTGGGGGTCCCTCCTCATCACTCCTTCCCCGCGACTCCCCGAGCCCCTCGGGGGGTCTCAGGGCTGGCCCTGGGGGGCGAGGGGCTCTCATGGGTGGGGAGGGGAAGTTTTGGGGGTGCGGGGCGCCTCTCCCTCGGGCAGCTCCCCCCCCCGGCACGCGCCGCGCGCTGTTAATCACGTTAATGGCGCTAATCACGTTAATCACCTTTACGTAACGCCGTGGGCGCGAGCGGCGCCGGGGTGGCAGCCAGGTGAGCCTCCCAATTTTGGGACCCTCTCGAGACCCCCAACCCCATCCCCGTCCCTCTGTCACCTCCCCCACCGGTGATTTTGGGGGTGTCCTCTGTTTAACTCCCAAAAGGGGTGGGGTCCCCTGTAATTTGGGGTCCTGCAACTCATTGTGGGGTTTCCAAACAAAATTTGGGGTGCTCAAAGTGATTTTGGGGTCCCAAATTCATTTTGGGGTGCTCAAAGTGATTTGGGGGTGCTCGAAGTCATTTTGGGGTCTCAAATTCATTTTGGGGGTCTCTGAGCTGATTTTGGGGGTCCCAAATTCATTTTGGGGGTCTCAAACTGAATTGGGATCCTCGAGCTGATTTTGGGGGTCTCAAATTCATTTTGGGGTCTAAAATTCATTTTGGGGGTCTCAAATTCATTTTGGGGTTCCAAATTCATTTTAGGGGGTCTCAAACTGAACTGGGGATCCTCGAGTTGATTTTGGGGTCTCGAGCTGATTTTGGGGTCTCGAGCTGATTTTGGGGGTCTCAAATTCCTTTTGGGGGTCTCAAACTGAATTGGGGATGCTCGAGCTGATTTTGGGGGTCCTAAATTCATTTTGGGGGTCTCTGAACTCATTTCGGGGGTTCCAAATTCCTTTGGGGGTCTCAAACTGAACTGGGGATGCTCGAGTTGATTTTGGGGTCTCGAACTCATTTTGGGGGTCCCAAATCCATTTTGGGTTTCTCAAACTGAATTGGGGATCCTCGAGTTGATTTTGGGGGTCTCGAGCTGATTTTGGGGGCCCTAAATTAATTTTGGGTTTCTCAAACTGATTTGGGGATCCTCGAGTTGATTTTGGGGTCTCTGAACTCATTTTGGGGGTCTCAAATTCATTTTGGGTGTCTCGAGCTGATTTTGGGGGTCCCAAATTCATGTTGGGGGTCTCAAACTGAATTGGGGATCCTCGAGTTGATTTTGGGGGTCCCAAATTCATTTTGGGGGTCTCAAACTGATTTGGGGATCCTCGAGTTGATTTTTGGGGGTCTCGAGCTGATTTTGGGGTCTCTGAGCTGATTTTGGGGGTCTCAAACTGATTTGGGATCCTCGAGTTGATTTTGGGGTCTCAAATTCATTTTGGGGGTCTCTGAACTCATTTTGGGTTTGCCATACTGAATTGGGGATCCTCGAGTTGATTTTGGGGGTCTCGAGCTGATTTTGGGGGTCTCAAATTCCTTTTGGGGGTCTCAAACTGAATTGGGGATGCTCGAGCTGATTTTGGGGGTCCCAAATTCATTTTGGGGGTCTCGAACTCATTTCGGGGTTCCAAATTCCTTTTGGGGTCTCAAACTGATTTGGGGATCCTCGAGTTGATTTTGGGGGTCTCAAATTCATTTTGGGGGTCTCGAACTCATTTTGGGTTTGCCATACTGAATTGGGGATCCTCGAGTTGATTTTGGGGGTCTCGAGCTGATTTTGGGGGTCTCAAATTCATTTTGGGGTCTCAAACTGATTTTAGGGCTCCCCCAAACTACTTTGGGAATCGCCCAAGATCTCATTCCGGGCCCCTCATTTTGTCCCCCCCATTTTTGGGTTCCCCTCATTTTGGGCTCCCTCCCCATTTTTGGGGTCCCCTCCCCATTTTGTCCCCCCATTTTTGGGTTCCCCTCATTTTGGGCCCCCCATTTTTGGCCCCCAGGTGGGTCCAGCCTCCCCCGCTCATTTTGGGGCTCCTCGTGGCGATTTCGGGGTTCAGAACCAAAAATAAATTTTCACTTTTTTCACTTTTTTTCACTTTTGGGGCTTCGAAACTTTCTGGGTTTGGTTTGGGGGGGTGGGGAAGGGCGGAGATTTGGGGTGGGGCAGGGCCGGGTGGCACGCGCGAGACAAAAGCGGGGGTGGGGAGGGAGGGGGATGGGGGCGAGCTGGGAACGATTCGGGCTCGTGGATTGACGAACCCCAAAATAGAACCGGGGAGGGGAGGGGCGGCCGAGCCCCCGGGAGCGCGGCGGGGGCTGGGGGTTTGGGGGATTCTGGGGGATTCTGGGGAATTTGGGGGATTCTGGGGATTCTGGGGGATTTTGGGAGATTCTGGGGATTTTGGGAATTTGGGGGATTTCGGGGGTTTGGGTGGATTTTGGGGGATTTTGGGGATTTTGGGGATTTTGAGGTGATTTGGGTGGGATTTCGGGGTTCGGGGAATCTTGGGGATTTTGGAGGGTTTTGGGGATTTTGGGGATTCTGGGGGATTTGGGGATTTTGGGGATTTTGGGAATTTTGGGGGATTGTGGGGAATCTTGGGGGATTCTAGGGGATTTGGGAATTTGGGGAATTTTGGGGATTTTGGAGTGATTTTGGGGATTTTGGGGATTTTGAAGGGATTTAGGGGTGATCTTGGGGGATTTGGGGGATTTGGGGAATTTGGGGGAACTTTGGGGGATTCTGGGGGATTTTGAGGAACTTTGGGGGATTCTGGGAGATTTTGGGATTCTAGGGGATCTTGGGGACTTTGAGGTGAGTTGAGGGATTTAGGGAATTTGGGGAACCTTGGGGTAATTTTGAGATGATTTGGGGATTTTGGGGATTCTGGGGATTTTGGGGCAATTTTGAGATGATTTGGGGATCTTGGGGGATTCTGGGGATCTTGGGGTAATTTGGGGGATTGTAGAATTTGGGGTGATTTGTGGAGATTTTGGGGGTATTTGGGAATTTTGGGGAGATTTCGGAGATTTTGGGGGTTGTAGAGTGTTTTGGGGGATTCTGAGGTATTTTGAAGGGATTTTGGGGATTTAGGGATCTTGGGAACTTTAGGGTGATTTCGGGGATTTGGGGGTTTGGAGTGATTTTGAAGGGATTTTGGGGGATTTGAGGGATTTAGGGGATTTGGGAATTTAGGGGTATTTGGGGAATTCTCGGGGATTTCAGGATTTTGGGGTGATTTTATGGGATTTTAGGGTGATTTCGGGATTTTGGGGAATTTTGCAGGACTTGGGGGATTTTTGGGGGATTTTATGGGATTTGGGGGATTTTGGGGATTTTTGCGTGAATTTCTGGGGGATTTTAGGGTGATTTTGAGGTGATTTCAAGGTGACTTTCGGATGATTTCAGGTGATTCTGGGCTGATCTGGGGTGATTTTCAGGTGATTTTCAGGCGATTTTCAGGTGATTTTCGGCGATTTTCGGGCGATTTTCAGGCGATTTTGGGGTTTTGTTGGTTTTTTTAACGCGATTTCTGGCCTGGTTCAGAGCCGGTTTTTTGGGGTCTCGGTTCTGGGGTCCTGGGGCCTGGGGCTCGGCGGCGCTGCTGCCGCTGCCGGTGACTCATCCCGGAGCCGCCGCCGTGCGCGGAATGGCAACGGCCCCCGGCGCTCGAATTCTTATTTATTTATTTCTCATTTCTTATTTCTTATTTCCTTTTTATTTTTATTTCTCATTTCTTATTTCTCATTTCTATTTCTTATTTCTTATTTCTTATTTCTTTTATTTCTTATTTCTTTTATTTCTTATTTCTTATTCTCATTTCTTATTTCTTATTTCTTATTTCTCATTTCTTATTTATTCTTATTTCTTATTTCTTATTTCTTTTATTTCTTATTTCTTATTTCTTATTTCTTATTTCTCATTTCTTATTTCTTATTTCTTATTTCTCTTTTATTTCTTATTTCTTATTTCTTTTATTTCCTTCTTATTTCTTATTTCTTATTTCTTATTTCTTATTTCTCATTTCTCATTTCTTTTATTTCTTATTTCTTATTTCTTATTTCTTATTTCTTATTTCTTATTTTTATTTTTTTTCCTTCAAGATGTTGCACGGGAGTGAAATAAAACCACGCGGAGATGGAAAAAAAAAAAAAGAAAAAAAAAGAAAGCAAACAAAGAAAAAAAGAAAAAGGGAAACGTGACTGGAAGCGGCGCCGGGGGAGAAGGGAAACTGAGGCACGGCACGCAGCCGGCAGCGAGAGGGTTAAAGGGGGAAAATCCCGCTTGGAGCTCTGGTCCCGACACCCCAAAATCTCCGGAGGGTCCGGGAAGGTCCCCGGGTGGTCCCAGAAAAATTCCCGGATAATTCCCGAATAGTTCCCGGATAATTCCCGAATAATTCCCGAATAATTCCCGAATAATTCCTGAATAGTTCCCGGATAATTCCTGAATAGTTCCCGGATAATTCCCGAATAATTCCGAATAGTTCCCGAATAGTTCCCGAATAAATCCCGAATAAATCCCGGATAATTCCCGAATAATTCCCGAATAATTCCCGAATAATTCCGAATAATTCCCGGATAATTCCCGGATAATTCCCGAATAATTCCCGGATAATTCCCGAATAATTCCCGAGATTTTGGGGTGAAGAGAATTTTAATGACGGCGGCGACAGCGGGGGCGACACTTGAGGACACGGTGGTGACATCCAGAGGTGAGGGGAGCGCGGGGGTCCGGAGGGGGCTGGGAATTTGGGAGGGGGATTTGGGGGTCCGGGGGTGAAGAGAGGGGGATTTGGGAGAGGCACAGGGGTCCGGGGAATTTGGGAGGGGCACGGGGTCCGGGGAATTTGGGGAGGGGGATTTGGGGTCCTGGGGACAGAGAGGGATTTGGGGTCGGGGATGTGGGGCTGGGTGGGGGGAATTTGGGGAGGGGCAGGGGGTCCCAGCGAAGGTCGGGCAGGGGTCTCAGGTGGAGCTCTGGGGTCCCAGGGTGGAGCCTCGGGGTCTCAGGGTGGAACTCAGGGGGTCTCAGGGGGAATTCGGGGGTCCCAGGGTGGAGCTCTGGGGTCTCAGGGTGGAATTCGGGGTCCCAGGGTGGAGCTCGGGGGTCCCAGGGTGGAGCTCGGGGTCCCAGGGGAGCCTCGGGGTCCCAGGGTGGAATCTCAGGGTCTCAGGGTGGAATCTCGGGGTCCCAGGGGGAGCCTGGGGGTCTCAGGGTGGAATTCGGGGTCCCAGGGTGGAGCTCGGGGGTCTCAGGGTGGAGCTCTGGGGTCCCAGGGGGAGCTCGGGGGTCTCAGGGTGGAGCTCTGGGGTCCCAGGGTGGAATTCGGGGGTCTCAGGGTGGAGCTCGGGGTCCCAGGGTGGAATTCGGGGTCGGGCAAGGCCTCGGGGATCTCGGGGGTCCCGGTCAGTGCCGGGGTCCCGGGCGGTCCTGGGGTCCCGGGGTGCGGTCAGTGCCGGGGTCCCGGCGGTCCCAGGGAGTCCAGTCAGTGCCGGGGTCCTGGCGGTCCCGGGCGGTCCTAGGGAGTCCCGGGGTCCTGGGGTCCCGTCAGTCCCGGGCGGTCCTGGGGGTCCCAGGGGTCCTGGGGTCCTGGTCCAGTGCTGGGGGTCCCGGCGGTCCCGGGGTCCCGGGGTCCCGATCAGTGCCGGGGGTCTCGGGGTCTCAGGGGTGCGGTCATTGCCGGGGGTCCCGGGCGGTCCCGGCGGTCCCGGGGTCCCGGTCAGTGCCGGGCGGTCCCGGGGTCCCGGGGTCCCGCCAGTGCCGGGGGTCCCGGGGTCCCGGGGTCCCGGGGTGCGGTCAGTGCCGGGGGTCCCGGGGCGGTCCCGGGGGTCCCGGGGTCCCGGGGTGCGGTCAGTGCCGGGGTCCCGGGGCTCCCGGCACAGCTGGCGGAAGGCGCTACGCAGCAGCCGCATGACGGAAGCAGCTCTCCAGCATGTCCAGCGTCAGGAAGGACGATTCGGACACGATCTGGGGCGGGGGTGGGGGCAGGGTCAGCCCCTCCCTCCCCTCCCCATCCCCATCCCCCCGACCCCGGCCCGGGGACAAACTGAAATATTTGCATTTAAATCGCCTCGAGCGGGGTGGCAGACCCGGGGCTGGGGAGGGGCACAGCAGGGGGCGTGACCCTCCCCACGGGACCCCTCCCCAGGGACCCTCCCCCGAGACCCTCCCCTGGGACCCCTCCCCTGGGACCCTCCCCTGGGACCCCTCCCCGGGACCCCTCCCCCAAGGACCCCTCCCCAGGGACCCTCCTCCCGGGACCCCTCCCCAGGGGACCCCTCCCCCATTCCTGCAGGTTCCAGGGGTCGGGGATGGATGAGGGCCCCCCCGGACCCCCCCTCGGAACCCACCCAGGGGACAGCAGGGACAGCCCAGGGACATCAGGGACTGATGCCCAGGTGCCCCCAGAGCCCTCCAGGTGTGTCCAGGTGCCCCCAGAGTCCTCCAAATGTCCCCAGAGTCCCTCAGGTGTCCCAGGTGTCCCCCAGGTGTCCCAGGTGTCCCAGGTGTCCCCCAGGTGTCCCCAGGTGCCCCCAGAGTCCCCCCAGGTGTTCCCCAGAGACTCCCAGGTGTCCCCAGGTGTCCCCAGGTGCCCCCAGAGACTCCCCCCAGGTGTCCCCCAGGTGTCCCCAGAGTCCCCTCAGGTGTCCCAGGTGTCCCCAGGTGTGTCCCAGGTGTCCCAGGTGTCCCCCAGGTGCCCCCAGGTGCCGTAGGTGTCCCCAGGTGTTCCCAGGTGTCCCCAGGTGTCCCAGGTGTGTCCCAGGTGCCGCAGGTGCCCTGACCAGTTGCAGCAGCAGCACGACGGAGTCCTGGTTCCGCGACCCGCGCCTTGTCCGGCTCCTGGGCCAGCTGCAGGAGGCTGAGAGAGAGGCCAGCTGGGGACAGGGAGGGACAGGGTGGGGACAGGGACAGTCAGTGCTGGGGACAGGGAGGGGACAGGGAGGGACAGGGACAGTCAGTGCTGGGGACAGGAGGGACAGGGTGGGGACATCAGTGCTGGGGACAGGGACAGGGACAGGGACAGGGACATCAGTGCTGGGGACAGGAGGGACAGGAGGGGACATCAGTGCTGGGGACAGGACAGGGACAGGGACAGGGACAGGGACATCAGTGCTGGGGACAGGGACAGGGACAGGGACATCAGTGCTGGGGACTGGGAGGGGACAGGGAGGGACATCAGTGCTGGGGACAGGGACAGGGACAGGGACAGGGACATCAGTGCTGGGGACAGGGAGGGGACAGGAGGGGACAGGGAGGGGACATCAGTGCTGGGGACAGGAGGGACAGGGACAGGGACAGGAAGGGACAGGGACATCAGTGCTGGGGACAGGAGGGGACATCAGTGCGGGGACAGGGACAGGGGACAGGGACAGGGAGGGGACAGGGACAGTCCCGGGAGGGGACAGGAGGGGCAGGAGGGACAGGGACAGGGAGGGGACAGGAGGGACAGGGACAGGACAGGGACAGGGACAGGGACAGTCCCGGGAGGGACAGGGCCAGTCCCGGGAGGGGCAGGAGGGACAGGAGGGGACAGGGCCAGGGCCAGTCCCGGGAGGGGCAGGAGGGACAGGCCGGGCTGACCAGCAGGAACTCCTTGAGGTGGCTCTCGATGTTTTTGTTAGCACGGTGAAGAGCCGGCCGAGAGCTGCACAACGGCCTTGGCCAGGCAGTGCAGGTTGTTGGTGAAACCTAGGGACAGCGGGACAGTGAGGGACAGCGGGACAGTGAGGGACAGTGAGGGACAGTGAGGGACAGCGGGACAGTGAGGGACAGCGGGACAGGGAGGGACAGGGGGACAGTGAGGGACAGCAGGGACAGTGAGGGACAGCAGTGACAGCAGGGACAGTGAGGGACAGTGAGGGACAGAGGGGACAGTGAGGGACAGCAGGGACAGCGAGGGACAGTGAGGGACAGAGGGGACAGTGAGGGACAGCAGGGACAGCGAGGGACAGTGAGGGACAGTGAGGGACAGTGAGGGACAGGGGGACAGGGAGGGACAGTGAGGGACAGTGAGGGACAAAGCGGGACAGCGAGGGGACAGCGGGACAGTGAGGGACAGTGAGGGACAGTGAGGGACAGTGAGGGGACAGTGAGGGACAGCAGGGGGACAGCAGGGGACAGGAGGGGACAGTGAGGGACAGTGAGGGACAGTGAGGGACAGTGAGGGACAGGGAGGGACAGCGGGGACAGAGGGGACAGTGAGGGACAGCGGGACAGTGAGGGACAGTGAGGGACAGTGAGGGACAGGGAGGGACAGTGAGGGACAGCGGGGACAGCAATGAACAAAAGTGGGGACACAACGATATGGGTACACACAGTGACACAGGGGATAGGGGACACAGGGTGACACAGTGACACGGAGACAGTGACAAGGTGACACTGTGACATGGTAACACAGTGACACACAGCGACAATGACACACAGTGACACAGGACACAGTGACACAGGGATACAGTGACACAGTGACACAGGGACACAGGGATACAGTGACAGTGACACACAGTGACACACGGTGACACAGTGACACAGTGACACACAGTGACACACAGTGACACACAGTGACACACGGTGACAGTGACACTGCCCTCACCGTCCAGCTCGGGGCTGTAGAGGGACGCTGGGTCGGGCGAGAGCCAGCAGGGGCAGGGACACAGGGACACACAGTGACACAGTGACAGTGACACACGGTGACACAGTGACACACAGTGACACACAGTGACACAGTGACACAGTGACAGTACACACAGTGACAGTGACACACAGTGACACACAGTGACAGTGACACAGTGGCCCTGCCCTCACCGTCCAGCTCGGGGCTGTAGAGGGACGCGGGGTCGGCGGCAGCAGGGGCAGGGACACAGTGACACATAGTGACACACAGTGACACACAGTGACACACGGTGACACACAGTGACACACAGTGACACGGTGACACACAGTGACACACAGTGACACGGTGACACTCGGTGACAGTGACACAGTGACACTGCCCTCACCGGTCCAGCTCGGGCTGTAGAGGGACGCGGGTCGGCGAGCCAGCAGGGGCAGGACACGGCCACGAACACGAGCAGCAGGCAGGACACCTTGTACTCCTCCTCGGGGACGAGCCCTCTGCAGCGCCAGCCGCACAGCAGGACAGTGACAGGGACACCCGGTGGCACTGCCACCCCCGTGTCCCCAGAGCCCCTGACCTGTCCTGGTGCCGGCCAGTGCTGTGACCAGCGCAGTGACAGGGACACCCGGTGGCACTGCCACCCCCAGTGTCCCCAGAGCCCCTGACCTGTCCTGGTGCTGGCCAGCACTGTGACCAGTGCCACCCCGGTGACACTGCCACCCCCGTGTCCCCAGAGCCCCTGACCTGTCCTGGTGCTGGCCAGCACTGTGACCAGTGCCACCCCGGTGACACTGCCACCCCCGGGTCCCCTGACCTGTCCTGGTGCCAGCCAGCGCCGTGACAGGGACACCTGGTGACACTGCCACTCCCCGTGTCCCCTGACCTGTCCTGGTGCCGGCCAGCGCAGTGACAGGGACACCCCGGTGACACTGCCACCTCTCTGTGTCCCCAGTGTCCCCTGACCTGTCCTGGTGCTGGCCAGCACTGTGACCAGTGCCACCCCGGTGACACTGCCACTCTCTGTGTCCCCTGACCTGTCCTGGTGCCAGCCAGCGCAGTGACAGGGACACCCGGTGACACTGCCACCCCCGTGTTCCCAGTGTCCCCTGACCTGTCCTGGTGCCAGCCAGTGCTGTGACCAGCGCAGTGACAGGGACACCCGTGACACTGCCACCCTCTGTGTCCCCTGTGTCCCCTGACCTGTCCTGGTGCCGGCCAGTGCAGTGACAGGGACACCCGGTGGCACTGCCACCCTCGTGTCCCCAGTGTCCCCTGACCTGTCCTGGTGCCGCCAGTGCTGTGACCAGCGCCGGGTCCACCTCGCACGGGATCCTCCGCGGCCGAGGCCACCTCGAAGATGCTCAGGTGACCTGGGGACAGGGGGACACGGGTGTCACACGGTGTCACACAGGGTGACCTGGGGACAGGGGACAGGGGTGTCACATGGTGTCACACAGGGGACATGGGGACAGGGGACACGGGTGTCACACGGTGTCACACAGGGGACATGGGGACACGGGGACAGGGGACACATGGTGATACAGTGGCACAGTGACACGGGGACACAATGACACAGTGACTACAGTGACACGGGGACACAGTGACACGGGACATCGGGGACACAGTGACACAGTGACACAGTGACACGGGACACAGAGACACAGTGACACGGGACACAGTGGCACAGTGACACAGTGACACGGGGACACAGTGACACGGGACACGGGGACACAGAGACACAGTGACATCGGGACACAGTGACACAGTGACACGGGGACATGGGGACACAGTGACACAGTGACACGGGGACACAGGGACACAGTGACACGGGGGACACAGTGACAGTGACACTGGAACATGGGGACACAGGGACACAAGGACACAGGGACACAGTGACACAGTGACACGGGGACATGGGGACACAGTGACACGGGGACACGGGGACACAGAGACACAGTGACACGGGGACACAGTGACACAGTGACACAGGGACACAGTGACACAGTGACACAGGGACACGGGACACAGAGACACAGTGACACGGGGACACAGTGACACAGGGACACAGGGACACGGGGACACCGGGACACAGTGACACAGTGACACGGGGACACAGTGACAGTGACACTGGAACATGGGGACACAGAGACACAGTGACACGGGGGACACAGTGGCACAGTGACACGAGGACACAGTGACACGGGGACACAGTGACACAGGGACACGGGACATGGGGACACAGTGACACAGTGACACGGGGACACGGGGACACAGAGACACAGTGACACGGGGACACAGTGACACAGGGACACAGGACACGGGGACACAGAGACACAGTGACACGGGACACAGTGACAGTGACACTGGAACATGGGGATACAGGGACACAAGGACACAGGGACACAGTGACACAGTGACACGGGGACACGGGGACACAGAGACACAGTGACACGGGGACACAGAGACACAGTGACATCGGGACACAGTGACACAGTGACACAGGGACACGGGGGACACAGAGACACAGTGACACGGGGACACAGAGACACAGTGACATCGGGGACACAGTGACACAGTGACACAGTGACACTGGGGACACAGAGACACAGTGACACAGGGACACAGTGACACGGGGACACAGGGACACAGTGACACAGTGACACGGGGACACAGTGACAGTGACACTGGAACATGGGGACACAGGGACACAAGGACACAGGGACACAGTGACACAGTGACACGGGGACACAGTGACACGGGGACACAGTGACACAGTGACACGGGGACAGAGTGACACGAGGACACGAGGGCACAGTGACACGGGGACACAGAGCCACAGTGACACGGGGACACAGTGACACGGGGACACAGTGGCACAGTGACACGGGGACACAGTGACACGGGGACACAGTGACACAGTGACACGGGGACACAGAGCCACAGTGACACAGTGACACAGTGACACGGGGACACGGGGACACAGGGACACGGGGACACGGGGACACAGTGGCACAGTGACCGGGGACACAGTGACAGTGACACAGTGACACAGTGACACGGGGACACGGGGACATCGGGGACACAGTGACCCGGGGACACAGAGACACAGTGACACAGTGGCACAGTGACACGGGGACACGGGGACACGGGGACACAGTGACACGGGGACACAGTGACACAGTGGCACAGTGACCGGGAACACAGTGACCCGGGGACACAGTGACCCGGGGACACAGTGACAGTGACACAGTGGCACAGTGACACGGGGACACAGAGCCACAGTGACACAGTGACACAGGGACACAGTGACACAGTGGCACAGGGACACAGTGACACAGGGACACAGAGCCACAGTGACACAGTGACACAGTGACACAGTGGCACAGTGACCCGGGGACACAGTGACCCGGGGACACAGTGACAGTGACACAGAGACACAGTGACACGGGGACACACGCCACGTGCCGCCCCGCCGCCCCCGCGGTGTCCCTGTCCCCACCTGGATGTCGGTGTCGGGGGTCACCACGTCCGCCAGGCTCTCGATGGGCCCCATCAGGAAGGGACAGCGCTGGGAGAACACCTGGGTGGACACGGGGGTCGGGGGGCTGTCCCCAAACGGGGACACCAGCGGGGCTGGGGGGCTCAGGGCTCCTGTGTCCCCAAACAGGGACACCAGCGGGGCTGGGGGCTCAGGGCCCTGTGTCCCCAAACAAGGACACCAGCCGGGTTGGGGGCTGTGTCCCCAAACAGGGACAGCAGTGGGGCTGTGTCCCCAAACAGGACCTCAGCCGGGCTGGGGGCTCAGGGGGTCTGTGTCCCCAAACAGGGACAACAGCGGGGCTGGGGGCTGTGTCCCCAAACGGGGACAGCAGCGGGGCTGGGGCTCAGGGGGCTGTGTCCCCAAACAGGGACACCAGCCGGGTTGGGGGCTCAGGGGGCCGTGTCCCCAAACGGGGACCCCAGCCGGGCCGGGGGCTCAGGGGGCTGTGTCCTCAAACGGGGACTTAGCGGGCTGTGTCCCCAAACAGGGACACCAGCGGGGCTCAGGGGGCTGTGTCCCCAAACGGGACCCCAGCCGGGCCGGGGGGCTCAGGGGGCAGTTTCGGGTCCCACCTCCCGCAGGCCCTGCTGGGCCATGGCGCTGAAGCTCAGGATCTCGCCGATGATGGTCATGCGCTTCAGCACGTTGTCAGCCGCTGCGGGGCGGCGGGGTGACACGTGTGACACGTGTGACACGTGTGACACGTGTGACACCCCGCGTGACACCCGTGTGACACCCTGCCCCACTCACAGGTCAGGCGGGGCAGCAGCGCCGCCTCTGCTCGGGCCGGCAGCAGCGCAGCTGCACCAGCGTGTCCATGTTCTCGGCCACCAGCTTCTGTGGGGACACGGGCAGCGGGACATGGGGACACCGGGGGACACGGGGACACCGGGGGCATGCGGGGATGTGGGGACATGGGGACACCTGGGGACATTGAGGGACACCAGGGGTGTGGGGGATGTGGGGACACGGGGACACTGAGGGGACACAGGGACACTGCGGACGTGGGTGATATGGGGACATGGGGACACGGGGACACCGGGGCATGCGGGATGTGGGGACATGGGGACACTGAGGGGGACACGGGGACACCGGGGGTGTGGCGGATGTGGGGACATGGGGACACCTGGGGACATTGAGGGACATGGGGACACCAGGGGACACTGGGGACCCAGGGACACTGCAGGACCTGGCACCTCCGAGCCTCCCACAGAGCCCAAGCAGTGCCAGCAGCACCACCCGTGTCCCTGTCCCTGTCCCTGTCTCTGTTCCTGTCCCCTGTCCCCATCCCTGTCCCCTGTCCCCATCCCTGTCCCCATCCCTGTCCCCTGTTCCCACCCTGTCCTGTTCTTGTCCCCTGTCCCCATCCCTGTCCCCTGTCCCCATCCCCATCCCTGTCCCTGTCCCCATGCCTGTCCCCATCCCTGTCCCCATCCCCATCCCTGTCCCTGTCCCCATCCCCATCCCTGTCCCTGTCCCTGTCCCTGTCCCCTGTCCCTGTCCCCATCCCTGTCCCCGTGCCTGTCCCTGTCCCTGTCCCCGTACCTTCAGCTCGGTCACCTGGCACCCCACGTGCCACATCAGGTTCTCGCTCAGGAATTTCATCCCGTAGGGCCCGATGAGCTCGGCCAGCGCCCTCATCTCTGCAGGAGGGGACAGGGTGGGGACGCTGCTGGGGACAGGGGGTGACAGCCCCGGGACCCCCGAGCCCCACCTGAGACGTCGGAGAACTCGGCGGCGCTGAAGGGCGGCTGCTCTCGCGCGGCACCGTGGTGAAGGCCTGGGCGCCGGGACAGCAGCACGGCGCCGGTGCTGGCCTGGCGCAGCAGCGCCTCCAGGTACCTGCGGCAGTGTCACCCGGGAGTGTCACGTATGGGACTGTCACCCGTGGGAGTGTCACCCGCGGAGTGTCACCTGTGGGAGTGTCACCCGTGGGAGTGTCACCTATGGCAATGTCACCTATGGGACTGTCACCCACAGCCCCCAGCGCTGGCCTAGCGCAGCAGCGCCTCCAGGTACCTGGGGACAATGTCACCCGGGAGTGTCACCTATGGGAGTGTCACCCATGGGAGTGTCACCTATGGGAGTGTCACCTATGGGAGAGTGTCACCCATGGGAGTGTCACCTATGGGAGTGTGTCACCCACAGCCCCCAGCGCTGGCCTAGAGCGCAGCAGCGCCTCCAGGTACCTGGGGACAATGTCACCCGTGGGAGTGTCACCCGCGGAGTGTCACCCATGGCACTGTCACCCATGGCACTGTCACCCACAGCCCCGTGCTGGCCTGAGCGCAGCAGCGCCTCAAGGTACCTGGGGACAGCGTCACCCGGGAGTGTCACCCGCGGGAGTGTCACCTATGGGAGTGTCACCTATGGGAGTGTCACCTATGGCAATGTCACCTATGGGAGTGTCACCCAGAGCCCCGGTGCTGGCCTGGCGCAGCAGCGCCTCCAGGTACCTGGGGACAATGTCACCTATAGGACCGTCACCTATGGGACTGTCACCCGTGGGAGTGTCACCTATGGGAGTGTCGCCCATGGGACTGTCACCCGTGGGAGTGTCACCTATGGCACTGTCACCCACAGCCCCCGCGCTGGCCTGACGCAGCAGCGCCTCCAGGTACCTGTGACAGTGTCACCTATAGGACTGTCACCTATGGGACTGTCACCCGTGGGAGTGTCACCTATGGGAGTGTCACCCATGGCACTGTCACCCACAGCCCCGCTGGCCTGGCTACAGCAGCGCCTCCAGGTACCTGCGGCAGTGTCACCCGCGGGAGTGTCACCCGTGGGAGTGTCACCCGTGGGAGTGTCACCTATGGCACTGTCACCCACAGCCTCTGTGCTGGCCTGGCAGCAGCAGCGCCTCCAGGTACCTGCGACAGTGTCACCCGTGGGAGTGTCACCCGTGGGAGTGTCACCCGTGGGAGTGTCGCCTATGGGAGTGTCACCCATGGCACTGTCACCCATGGCACTGTCACCCACAGCCCCCGGCTGGCCTGCAGCGCAGCAGCCTCCAGGTACCTGGGGACAATGTCACCCGGGAGTGTCACCTATGGGAGTGTCACCCATGGGAGTGTCACCTATGGGAGTGTCACCTATGGGAGTGTGTCACCTATGGGAGTGTCACCCATGGGAGTGTCACCTATGGAGTGTCACCTATGGGAGTGATGTCACCTATGGGAGTGTCACCCATGGCACTGTCACCCACAGCCCCGTGCTGGCCTGGCGCAGCAGCGCCTCCAGGTACCTGTGACAATGTCACCCGGGACTGGCACCCGTGGGACTGTCACCCGTGGGAGTGTCACCCATGGCACTGTCACCCATGGCACTGTCACCCACAGCCCCGCGCTGGCCTGAGCGCAGCAGCGCTCCAGGCACCTGGGGACAATGTCACCTATGGGAGTGTCACCTATGGCACTGTCACCCATGTCAGGGGACCCACAGAAACAGGACCAGACTGGGCATGGGACTGAGGCACTGGGGACAGGATCAGGACACTGGGGACAGGATTGGGACACTGGGGACAGGATTGGGACACTGGGGACAGGATCAGGACACTGGGGACAGGATTGGGGGACCAGGGACACGATTGGGACACTGGGAACAGGATTGGGACACTGGGAACAGGATTGGGACACTGGGGT
This sequence comes from Luscinia luscinia, assembly GCA_034336685.1. Taxonomy (NCBI): domain Eukaryota; kingdom Metazoa; phylum Chordata; class Aves; order Passeriformes; family Muscicapidae; genus Luscinia; species Luscinia luscinia. Next base: position 30,506 of record JAKWBO010000387.1, read on the forward strand.
TGGCATCGTGCTGCAGGGACCACGAGCTGCTGCCACCATGACCCCACAGCACTGTCACCTCTGTCCCTGTGCCCCTCCCACCACCACCCCATCCCCGTGTCCCTGCTGCCACCACTCCTGTCCCATGCCCCTGTCACCACTCCCACCCCTTTGTCCTGGCTGCCACCACCCCTGTCTGTATCCCTGCTGCCACCCCTGTCTGTGTCCCTGTCACCACCCCCGTCCCCGTGTCCCTGCTGCCACCCCTGTCCCTGCCACCACCACCCCTGTCCCTGCCACCATCTCCATCCCCCGTGTCCCTGCTGCCACTCTTGTCTGTGTCCCTGTCACCACTCCCATCCCTACGCCCCTGCCACCACCACCCCGTCCCTACATCCCTGCCAGCCCCCTGTCACCACCCCCATTCCCGTGTCCTGCCACCACCTCCACGTCCCTGTCCCCATGTCCCTGTCCCCATGTCCCTGGTGTCACTGATCAGTCGGTGTAGATGGCGGCCAGCGTGGGCTGCCCGAGCCGTCCCGGGCTGGCCCTGCTGCCACCACTCCTGTCCCTGTGTCCCTGTCCCCATGTCCCTGTCCCCATGTCCCTGTCCCTGTCCCCAGTGTCACTGACCAGTCGGTGTAGATGGCGGCCAGCGTGGGCTGCACGGTGCCATCCCGGGCTGGCCCTGCTGCCACCACTCCTGTCCCCATGTCCCTGTCCCTGTCCCCATGGCCCTGTCCCTGTCCATATCCCTGCCCCCATGTCCCTGTCTCCATGTCCCTGTCCCCATGTCCCAGTGTCACTGACCAGTCGGTGTAGATGGCGGCCAGCGTGGGCTGCCCGCCGCTGTCCCGGGGCTGGCCCTGCTGCCACCACTCCTGTCCCCATGTCCCTGTCCCAATGTCCCTGTCCCCATGTCCCCTCTGTCCCCGGTGTCACTGACCAGTCGGTGTAGATGGCGGCCAGCGTGGGCTGCCCGGAGCCGTCGCGGGGCTGGCCCTGCTGCCACCACTCCTGTCCCCATGTCCCTGTCCCCATGTCCCTGTCCCCCCATGTCCCTCTCCCCTTGTCCCCGTGTCCCTGTCACTGACCAGTCGGTGTAGATGGCAGCCAGCGTGGGCTGCCCGCCGCTGTCCCGGGCTGGCCCTGCTGCCACCACTCCTGTCCCCATGTCCCTGTCCCCATGTCCCTGTCCCCATGTCCCTGTCCCCAGTGTCACTGACCAGTCGGTGTAGATGGCGGCCAGCGTGGCTGCCCGGAGCCGCCAGCTGGGCTGGCCCTGCTGCCACCACTCCTGTCCCTGTGTCCCTGTCACCATGTCCCTGTCCCTGTCCCCATGTCCCTCTCCCCTTGTCCCCATGTCCCTCTGTCCCCGGTGTCACTGACCAGTCGGTGTAGATGGCAGCCAGCGTGGGCTGCCTGGAGCCGTCCCGGGGCTGGCCCTGCTGCCACCACTCCTGTCCCCATGTCCCTGTCCCCATGTCCCTGTCCCTGTCCCCATGTCCCTGTCCCCGTGTCACTGACCAGTCGGTGTAGATGGCGGCCAGCGTGGGCTGCCTGGAGCCGTCCTGGGCTGGCCCTGCTGCCACCACTCCTGTCCCCATGTCCCTGTCCCCATGTCCCTGTCCCTGTCCCCATGTCCCTGTCCCCGTGTCACTGACCAGTCGGTGTAGATGGCGGCCAGCGTGGGCTGCCTGGAGCCGCCCCGGGGCTGGCCCTGCTGCCATCACTCCTGTCCCCATGTCCCTGTCCCCATGTCCCTGTCCCTGTGCCCTGTGTCCCTGCGTCCCCTCTGTGTCCCTGTCCCCCTGTGTCCCTGTCACTGACCAGTCGGTGTAGATGGCGGCCAGCGTGGGCTGCCCGGAGCCGTCAGCTGGGCTGGCCCTGCTGCCACCACTCCTGTCCCCATGTCCCTGTCCCTGTCCCCATGTCCCTGTCCCCATGTCCCTGTCCCTGTCCCCAGTGTCACTGACCAGTCGGTGTAGATGGCGGCCAGCGTGGGCTGCCCGCTGCCGTCCTGGGCTGGCCCTGCTGCCACCACTCCTGTCCCCATGTCCCTGTCCCCATGTCCCTGTCCCCATGTCCCTGTCCCCATGTCCCTGTCCCTGTCCCCAGTGTCACTGACCAGTCGGTGTAGATGGCAGCCAGCGTGGGCTGCCCGCTGCCGTCCCAGGGCTGGCCCTGCTGCCACCACTCCTGTCCCCATGTCCCTGTCACCACCCCGCTGTCCCTGTGCCCTGTGTCCCCTGCGTCCCCTCTGTGTCCCCTGTCCCCTCTGTCCCCAGTGTCACTGACCAGTCGGTGTAGATGGCGGCCAGCGTGGGCTGCCCGCCGCTGTCCCGGGCTGGCCCTGCTGCCACCACTCCTGTCCCCATGTCCCTGTCCCCCTGTCCCTGTCCCTGTCCCTGTCCCCATGTCCCGGTGTCACTGACCAGTCGGTGTAGATGGCAGCCAGCGTGGGCTGCCGGAGCCGTCCCGGGCTGGCCCTGCTGCAGCAGCACCGCAGCGCAGCAGCCGCGCCGTGTCCAGCGCCACCAGCTGTCCCAGGCGCTGCACCGCGCCAGCAGCGCCACCAGCCCCGCCAGCACCTCCGAGGGACGCGCCACCTCCTGCCGCGCCTGGCTGCAGGCGACCATGGCCACGATGGCCCTGGGGACAGGGGACAGCGAGGGACGCTGAGGTGTGACACAGCGGGACGGCCCGTGTGTCCCGGTGTGACCCCAGTGTGACCCTGGTGTGTCCCCAGTGTGATCCCAGAGTGTCCCCAGTGTGACCCTGGTGTGTCCCCAGAGTGTCCCCAGTGTGACCCCAGTGTGACCCTGGTGTGTCCCCAGTGTGTCCCCAGTGTGACCCCAGTGTGACCCTAGTGTGACCCTGGTGTGTGACACCGCGGGACAGCCCGTGTGTCCCCAGACTGTCCCCAGTGTGACCCTGGTGTGACCCTGGTGTGACCCTGGTGTGTCCCTGGTGTGTCCCCAGAGTGTCCCCAGTGTGTCCCTGGTGTGTCCCCTCAGGACAGCCCATGTGTCCCCAGCATGTCCCCAGTGTGTCCCTGGTGTGTGACACCTCAGGACAGCCCATGTGTCCCCAGTGTGTCCCCAGCTGTCCCCATGTGTCCCCAGTGTGTCCCCAGCTGTCCCCATGTGTCCCCACGTGTCCCCAGCTGTCCCCACCTGGTCAGGCGTGTCTCCAGGTGGCTGCTCAGGTACTCTGCAGGTGTCACCGTGTGCCCAAACACGGTGAAGTTGGGGACGTGGTTGAGGCTCAGGGACAGCTCGGCCAGGGTCAGGTGCAGCTTGTCCAGGCTGGGGGACAAGCAGGGTGTGACAATTGTGGGGACAATCACGGTGTGACAGGCCATGGGGACAATCACAGTGTGGACAGTCCATGGGGACATTCACGGTGTGACAGTCCACGGGGACAATCTCACCGTGTCCCCATGGCACACAGTGACCCCATGGGGACAATCCATGAGCCATGGGGACAATCCCACCGTGTCCCCACTCACATCATGTCCCCACACCACCCCATGTCTCACGGGGACAATCCCTGTCCCACGGGGACAATCCCCCAGTGCCCCCTGGGGACAATCCGTGTCCCACAGGGACAATCCCCCAATGACCCCGTGAGGGACAATCCCTGTCCCATGGGGACAATCCCCCAATGACCCCGTAGGGACAATCCCTGTCCATGGGGACAATCCCTGTCCATGGGGACAATCCGTGTCCCATAGGGACAATCCCCCAATGACCCCGTGGGGACAATCCCTGTCCCATGGGGACAATCCCCCAATGACCCCGTGGGGACAATCCCTGTCCATGGGGACAATCCGTGTCCCACGGGGACAATCCCCCAGTGCCCCCGGGCACGGTCCCTGTCCCACAGGAACAATCCCTGTCCATGGGGACAATCCCCTGGTGCCCCCGGGCACTGTCCCTGTCCCATGGGGACAATCCCTGTCCCATGGGGACAATCCATGTCCTGTGGGGACAATCCCTGTCCCACAGGGACAATCCCCCGGTGTCCCCCAGGGACAATCCCTGTCCCACAGGGACAATCCCCCTAGTGCCCAAGGGACAATCCCTGTCCCACAGGGACAATCCCCAGTGCCCCGGGCACTGTCCCCTGTCCATGGGGACAATCCCTGTCCCACAGGGACAATCCTCGGTGCCCCCTGCACTGTCCCCCCGTGCCCCTCACCTGGTGGTCAGGGTCCGGTCCCGCCGCTGGCTCTCTGTCCCCGGTTTGTCCCTGTCGGGGTCCCCTGCGCGGCGCCTTCGGGGGCTTTCTTGACTCGAGCTCTGCTGATGGTGGCTGCACAGTGCTTGCAGGGAGCAGCTGGGGACAGGGACAGGGACATGGGGCATGGGGACATGGGGACAGGGACATGGGGCATGGGGACAGAGACATGGGGACGTGGAACAGGGACATGGGGACAGGGACATGGGAATATGGGGACAGGGACATGGACATGGGGACAGGCACATGGGGACAGGGACATGGACATGGGGACAGGCACATGGGGACATGGGGACATGGGGACAGGGACATGGGGACATGGGGACATGGGGATATGGGGATATGGGGACATGGACATGGGGACATGGGAATATGGGGTATGGGGACATGGGGACATGGGGACATGGGGACAGGGACATGGAATATGGGGATAAGGACATGGACATGGGGACAGGGACATGGGAATATGGGGATAGGGACATGGACATGGGGACATGGGGCATGGACATGGGGACAGAGACATGGGGACGTGGGGATATGGGGACATGGGGACATGGGGACATTGGGGACATAGGGACATGGGGACAGAGGACATTGGGACAGGGACATGGGGACAGAGAGCCCATGGAGATCCCAAAGGCCACAGAGACCCCAGAGGTTCTGAAAACCCCAAGGGTCACCAATCGCTCCAAAATCCCTCCTGGACCCCGGACCCCCCTCAAGCCCCTCAAAGTTCCCAGACCCCCTGAGCCCCCAGACCCTCCAAACCCTCCAGATCCTTAAAACCCCCAGACCCTCAGATCCCCCAGACCCCCAAAAGTCCCAGACCCCCAGACCCTTCAAAGACCTCAAAGCCCTCAAACCCCCCAACCCCCAAGAGCCCCCAGTCCTCCCCAGACCCTCAAGAGCCCCCACAGATCCCAGACCCCTCAAACCCCCAGACCCTCAAAACCCCCAGATCCTCAGATTCCCCAGACCCTCTGAAAGTCCCAGACCCCAGACCCTCCAAACCCTCAAACCCCCAGACCCCTCAAACCCCCAGACCCTCAAAACCCCCAGACCCTCAGATCCCCAGACTCCCCAAAGGTCCCAGACCCCCAAACTCCTCAAACCCTCCCAGAGCCCCCAGACCCCTCAAACCCCCAGATCCTTAAAACCCCCCAGACCCTCAGATCCCCTAGACCCCCGAAGGTTCCAGACCCCAGACCCTCAAACCCCTCCAGCCCCCCAGCCCCCAGATCCCCAAGAGCCCCCACAGGTCCCAGACCCCCAGACCCCTCAAACCCCCAGACCCTGCTAACCCCAGACCCTCAGACCCCCAGACTCCCTGAAGATCCCAGACCCTCAAACCCCCAGACCTCCCAGACCCCTCAAACCCCCCAGACCCCCAGACCCCTCAAACCCCCAGACCCTCAAACCCCCAGACCCTCAGACCCCAGACTCCCGAAGGTCTCAGGACCCCCAGACCCCTCAAACCCCTCCAGCCCCCTCAAACCCCCCAGATCCCCAAGAGCCCCCACAGGTCCCAGACTCCCCAGACCCCTCAAACCCCCAGACCCTCAAAACCCCCCAGACCCTCAGACCCCCAGACTCCCTGAAGGTCCCAGACCCTCAAACCCCTCAGACTCCTCAAACCCCCAGACCCTCAGACTCCCAGACTCCCCGAAGGTCTCAGACCCCCAGACCCCTCAAACCCCCAGACCTCCCAGACCCTCAAACCCCCAGACCTCCCAAACCCCTCAAACCCCCCAGACCCCCAGACCCCTCAAACCCCCAGACCCTCAAAACCCCCAGACCCTCAGATCCCCAGACTCCCCAAAGGTTCCAGACCCCCCAGACTCCTCAAACCCTCCCAGAGCCCCCAGACCCTCCAGACCCCTCAAACCCCCCAAACCCCCAGACCCCTCAAAACCCCCAGACCCTCAGACCCTCAAACCCCCAGACCCCCAGACCCTCAAACCACCCAGACCATCAAAACTCCCCAGACCCTCCAGACCCTCAAACCCCCCAGACCTCGCAGACCCCTCCAACCCCCAGACCCCTCAAACCCCCAGACCCTGCTAACCCCCAGACCCTCAGACCCCAGACTCCCTGAAAGTCCCAGACCCTCAAACCCCCCAGACCTCCCAGACCCCTCAAATCTCCGAGACCCCCAGACCCTCAAACCCCTCAGACCCTCAAAACCCCCAGACCCTCAGACCCCGAGACTCCTGAAGGTCCCAGACCCTCAAACCCCCAGACCTCCCCAGACCCTCAAACCCCTCAGACCTCCCAGACCCTCAAATCTCCGAGACCCTCATGCCCCCAGACCCCGCAGGTCCCAGATCCCCAGACTCCTCAAACCCCCCAGACCCCCAGACCCCTCAAACCCCTCAGACCTCCCAGACCCCTCAAGTCTCCGAGACCCCTCATGCCCCCAGACCCCGCAGGTCCCAGATCCCCCAGACTCCTCAAACCCCCAGACCCCCCCAGACCCCTCAAACCCCTCAGACCTCCCAGACCCCTCAAATCTCCGAGACCCCTCATGCCCCAGACCCCCGCAGGTCCCAGATCCCCAGACTCCCCAGCCCCTCCCAGCCCCCAGCGCCCCAGCCCCCACCTGCTGGCTCAGGCTCTGCTGCTCACGCGCACGCCTCAGGACGCAGCCGCTGCCCACCCGCGCCAGCTCCTCCAGGAACTTGTGACACATCCTCAGCGCCGCCGCCTCCAGCTGCGGGTACTGCGAGGGCACAGCGACCCCTCAGAGCCGGGGGCAGCACGGGGGACCCCCGGGAGCCCCTCCCCGGGGCGTCCACCCACCTCCTCGGGGCACATGGGGTGCGGGCAGCTGAGAAGTCGCGCGCAGAGCAGCGGGAAGGCGATGGAGAAGCGCAGCGTGGACGGGTCCTCCAGGGTCTGCGAGAACATCCGCTCCAGGGGCCGGGGTAGAAACTGCGGGAAGGGTAAGAACTGCGGGAAGGGGTAAAACTGCGGGAAGGGGCAGAAACTGAGGGAAAGGGGCAGAAACCGCGGAATGGGGTAAGAACTGCAGGAAGGGGGTAAAAACTGCGGGAATGGGGTAAGAACTGTGGGGAAGGGGGTAAGAACTGCGGGAAGGGGCAGAAACTGCGGGAATGGGTAAGAACTGCGGAATTGGGCAGGGAGGGGGAGAGTGCGGTGGGAGAAGGGGCAGGGACATGGAGGGCGGGAGGAGCAAAGGGTGGGGGAAGGGGAATGGGGTGGGGAGTGGAGAAGGGGGTGCAGGGGTGACCAAAGCAGGTTCGGGGTGACCCAAGGGGTTCAGGGGTGACACAGGGTGCAGGGGTGACCAAAGCAGGTTCAGGGGTGACACCAGGGGTGCAGGGGTGACACAGGGGCTCCAGGGTGACAAGAGGAGCATTTCCAGGGTGACACAGGGGTGCCAGGGTGACACAGGGGTGCAGGGGTGACAAGAGGAGGGGATTCAGGGGACACAGGGTTCCAGGGTGACACAGGGGTTCCAGGGTGACACAGGGGTGCAGGGGGTGACAAGAGGAGCGGCTCCAGGGGTGACACAGGGGTTCCGGGGTGACACAGGGGTTCCAGGGTGACACAGGGGTGCAGGGTGACAAGAGGAGCAGCTCCAGGGTGACACAGGGTTCCAGGGTGACACAGGGTGCAGGGGTGACACAGGGGTTCCAGGGTGACACAGGGGTTTTAGGGGTGATAAGAGGAGCAGTTCCAGGGGTGACAAGAGGAGCAGCTCCAGGGTGACACAGGAGGTTCCAGGGGTGACAAGAGGAGCAGCTCCAGGGTGACAAGGTGCAGGGGTGACAAGAGGAGCGGCTCCAGGGTGACACAGAGGTTCCAGGGGTGACAAGAGGAGCGGTTCCAGGGTGACACAGAGGTTCCAGGGGTGACAAGAGGAGCGGTTCCAGGGTGACAAGAGGAGCAGCTCCAGGGTGACACAGGGGTTCCAGGGTGACACAGGGTGCAGGGGTGACACAGGGGTTCCAGGGGTGACAAGAGGAGCGGCTCCAGGGTGACACAGAGGTTCCAGGGTGACAAGAGGAGGGGCTGCAGGGGTGACACAGGGGTGCAGGGGTGACCCAAGGGGTTCCAGGGTGACACAGGGGTGCAGGGGTGACACAGGGGAGTGCAGGGGTGACCAAAGCAGGTTCAGGGGTGACACAGGGAGTTCAGGGGTGACAAGAGGAGCGGCTCCAGGGTGACACAGGGGTTCCAGGGTGACACAGGGAGCTCAGGGGTGACAAGAGGAGGGGTTCCAGGGTGACACAGAGTGCAGGGGGACACAGGGGTTCCAGGGTGACACAGGTTCCAGGGGTGACAAGAGGAGGGTTCCAGGGTGACACAGGGGTTCCAGGGTGACACAGGGGTTCCAGGGTGACACAGGGGTGCAGGGGTGACACAGGGTGCAGGGGTGACAAGAGGAGCAGCTCCAGGGTGACAAGGGTGCAGGGATGACACAGGGGTTCCAGGGTGACACAGGGGTTCCAGGGTGACACAGGGGTTCCAGGGGTGACACAGGAGGTTCAGGGGTGACACAGGGGTTCCAGGGGTGACAAGAGCAGCGGCTCCAGGGTGACAAGGGTGCAGGGATGACACAGGGGTTCCAGGGTGACACAGCGGCTCCAGGGTGACACAGGGGTTCCAGGGTGACAAGGGTGCAGGGGTGACAAGAGGAGCAGCTCCAGGGTGACAAGGGTGCAGCCCTCACCAGAGCAGGGACAGGTCCGAGGTCTCCTCCAGCAGCTCCTCGGGCCGGTCCAGCAGGCGCGTGTGGAACACCACCAGGCACTCATAGCCCGACCCAGGTCCGCGTTGGACACCAGCGGCAAGCGGCCTTAGCCACGCTACGTGTAGGCCTGGGACAGGGACAGGGACAGATAGAGGGATAGCAGGGACAGGGACGGGGATAGCAGGGACAGGGACATGGGGACAGGGACATGGGAGAGGGACAGGGATAGCAGGGACAGGGACAAGGGACAGGAGCGTGGGACAGGGACAGATAGAGGGATAGCAAGGACAGGAACATAGGGACAAGAGACATAGGAGAGAGGACAGGAATAGCAGGGACAGGGACATAGAGACAAGGGACATGAGAGAGGAACAAGGAATAGCAGGGACAAGGGACAAGGACAGGAACAAGGACACATACAGGGACAAGGACAGGGATAGTAGAGACAGGGACAAGGGGACAGGAGACAGAGAACAGAGACATGGGACAAATAGAAGTATGCATGGGGACAGAGACATGGGGACAGGGAACAGAGACATACGAGAAAGGACAGGGAATAGAGGACAGACAGGAGACAAGGACAGGGACAGAGACAAGGGACATGAGAGCGTAGGGCAGGGACAGAGACAGGGACATAGGACAGGGACAGGGACAGAGGACAGGGGACATGGGGACAGGGACAGCGAAGGGACGAGGGATGGGGACAGGGGGACAAGGGAGGGATGGGATTGGCACAGGGATGGGAACAACGGTGGAGATTGGGATGGGGACAGGGCCAGGGACAGGACAGGGCCAGGGACAGTGACAGGACAGGGACAGTGACAGGACAGGGACAGTGACAGTGCCACCACCTGGAGGCGGAACCAGTCCAGGCGCAGCGCGGTGAAATCAAACTGCTCCTTGTCATCAACTGCGGGGACAGGGGACACGGGACAGGGCTGGGGTGGCACTGCCACCATGGGAACATGGGGACAGGGCTGAGGGTGACACTGCCACCATGGGGGACACGGGACAGGGCTGGGGTGGCACTGCTACCATGGGGGACATGGGGACAGGGCTGGGGTGGCACTGCCACCATGGGGACACAGGACAGGGCTGGGGTGGCACTGCCACCATGGGGGTTCTGAGGACACGGGACAGGGCTGGGGATAGCACTGCCACCATGGGAACCACGGAGACACAGAGACAGGAGCTGGGGTAGCACTGCCACCATGGGAACATGAGGACACAGGACAGGGCTGGAAGTGGCACTGCCACCATGGGAGTACCCAGGGACACGGGACAGGGCTGGGGGTGGCACTGCCACCATGGGGGACATGGGGACACCAGGACAGGGCTGGGGGTGGCACTGCCACCATGGGGGACATGGGGACACAGGACAGGGCTGGGAGTAGCACTGCCACCATGGGGACATGGGGACACAGGACAGGGCTGGAGGTGGCACTGCCACCATGGGAGGAACACGGGACAGAGCTGGGGTGACACTGCCACCATGGGGGACGCGGGACAGGGCTGGGGGTGGCACTGCCACCACAGGGGACTCCGCGGCCACCACCCCTCAGGGCTGCCAGGACAGCAGTGCCACCGTGCGGGGGTGGCAGCGGCGACAACGCCGAGAGTGACACCAGCAGGCGGCCGGGAGGGGACACCCGCACCTTCCTTGGCCGCTGGCCGAGAGCGAGGTGACAAAGGACGAGAGGATGACGGACTCCTCCTCGGGACACACCGACAGCTCCCTGCGGAACGAAGCGGAGCTCGGCGACAGCGACAGCGACAGCGACAGCGACAGCGACAGCCCGAGGGGCTCCGGGGGCTCGGGGGCGCAGGGGCTCCGGTGCTCGAGGGGCCTCGGGGCTCGGAGGGGGACTCGAGGCGCGGATGGCTCGAGGACCTGAGGGGCTCGGGGCGTGCGGATGGCTCGGGGGACTCGGGGGACTCGGGGAGCTCAGGGGCGCGGATGGCTCGGGGGACTCAGGGGACTCGGGGGGCAGCAGGGGGCCTCGGGGGCTCGGATGGCTCGGAGCGCTCGGGGGCGCGGGGACTCGGAGGCTCGGCGGGCTCGAAGGCGCTCGGGGGCCTCGGAGGGCTCGGGGGCTCGGGGACTCGGGGGCTCGGGAGGTTCTGCGGGCTCGGGGGCTCGGCGCTCGGGGGGCTCGGGGAGGCTCGGGGGCGCGGATGGCTCGGGGACTCGGGGGACTCAGGGGGCTCGGGGGGCTTGGGGCGCTTGGGGGCGCTGGGGGGCCCGGGGGCGCTTGGGGGGCGCGGGGGCTCGGAGGCGCTTCGGGGGCCTCGAGGGGCTCGAGGCGCTTCGAGGGGCTCGGGGGAGCTCAGAGGCGCTTAGGGGCGCTGAGGGCTCGGGGGCTCTAGGGGACTCGGGGGCGCGGGGGGCTCGGGGCGCTGGGGAGGCTCGGGGGCGCGGGGGCTCGGAGGGCTCGGGGCGCTCAGAGGCTCGGGGGACCTGGGGACCTGGGGGTTCGAGGGGCTCGGGGGGCGCGGGGCCTCGGAGGGCGCGAGGAGCCTCGGGAGGCCTCAGGGGGCTCGGAGAGGCTCCGGAGGCGCGCAGAGGACTCGGGGCCTCAGGGGACTCAGGCGCTCAGGGAATCAAGAGGGACTCTGGGGCTCAGGGGCGCTCAGGGAGGCTCGGAGGGCTCGGAGGCGCGGGGCCTCAGAGGGCTCGGAGGGCTCAGGCGCTCGGGGCGCGGGGACTCTGGGGCTCGGGGACTCGGGGACTTCAGGGGAGCTCCGAGGCGCTTCGAGAGTCGAGGGGACTCGGGGGCTCGGGGCGCTCGGGAATCAGAGAGACTCAGGGGGCCTCGGGGCGCTCGGAAGCGCTGAGGACTCAGGGAGCCTGAGGCGCTCGGGGGCTCTGAGAGCGCTTCGGGGAGCTCTCGAGGCGCAGGGGACTCGAAGGCGCGAGGGGCTCGGGGCGCGGGCGCTCGGAGGACTCGAGGCGCGGTGCGTGGGGCGGCGCGCTCACCTGGATGAGCGTCACTGAGCAGCAGCGCGTCGAGCGCGCCAGGTACTGGCGGTGGTAGCGCCGCAGCAGCCGCGGGTGGCGCCGCAGCTAGCGCCCGCAGCCGCCTCCAGCAGCAGCAGCAGCTCCGCCCGCGTGGCTGCGGCACGGGGGGCGTGAGGAGACCCCTAACCGAGAGACCCCCAAACCGAGAGACCCCCAGAGACCCCCAAACCGAGAGACTCCCCCCAAACCGAGAGACCCCCCAGAGACCCCCCAAACCGAGAGACTCCCCCCAAACCGAGAGACTCCCGAGAGACCCCCGAGACCCCTAAACCGAGGAAACCCCGAGAGACCCCCCAAACCGAGGAACCCCCACGAGGACCCCCCGAGAGACCCCCACCCCAAACCGAGAAACCCCCCAACCGAGAAACACCCCGAGACCCCCAAACCGAGAGACCCCTCCGAGACCCCCAAACCGAAACTCCCCGAAACCCCCCAAACCAAGAAATCGCCCCCGAGAACCCCCGAGACCCCCAAACCGAGGAACCCCCAAGGAACCCCAAGGAACTCCAGCAGTGCGCTCGAATTGCTCCGAACACGGGACCCACCCAGAGCCCCCGAACCTCTGAGCCCCCAGAGCCCCCGAAATTCGGGGCCCACCCAGAGCCATCCAACCCCTCCCGACCCCCAAACCCCCGTCCCCCCTGTCCCCTCCTGTCCCCCGTCCCCCTCTGTCCCCCTGTCCTCCTGTCCCTCCCTGTCCCACCCTGTCCCCCTGTCCCCCCATCCCTCCCTGTCCCCTCCTGTCCCGCCCTGTCCCCCTGTCCTCTCCTGTCCCCCATCCCCCCCGTCCCTCCTGTCCCCCTGTCCCCTCCTGTCCCTCCCTGTCCCCCTGTCCCCCCTGTCCCCCGTCCCTCCCTGTCCCTCCTGTCCCTCCTGTCCCCCTGTCCCTCCTGTCCCTCCCTGTCCCTCCCTGTCCCCCTGTCCCCTCCTGTCCCTCCCTGTCTCCCTGTCCCCTCCTGTCCCTCCTGTCCCCCTGTCCCTCCTGTCCTCCCTGTCCCTCCCTGTCCCCCTGTCCCCTCCTGTCCCCCATCCCCCTGTCCCTCCCTGTCCCCCTGTCCCCCTGTCCCCACCTGTCCGTGAAGTCCTCAGGGTTCTTGGGTTTGGTCACGTGCTCGGCGTGTCGCGACAGCCAGCTCACCTCGTCGCGACAGAGCGACAGCGCCCACGAACACCAGCAGGGCCTGGGGCAGCGGGCAGAGGGAGCACGGGCACCCCAAAACCTGAGTCCGCCCCGAACCCCAAATCCCGAATCCCAAACCCCAAATCCCGAACCCCAAATCCCGAATCCCAAATCCCGAACCCCAAATCGTGAATCCTGAACCCCAAACCCAAAATCCTGCACCTCAAACCCCAAATCCGAACCCCAAAACCTGAATCCATCCCAAACCCCAAATCCTGAACCCCAAACCCAAAATCCTGCACCCCAAATCCTGAATCCATCCCCGAACCCCAAATCCCGAACCCCAAATCTCGAACCCCAAACTCTGAATCCATCCCAAACCCCAAATCCTGAACCCCAAACCCCAAATCCACCCCAAATCCTGCACCCTAAACCCTGATTCCACCCCGAACCCCAAATCCCGAATCCCAAAACCTGAATCCACCCCCAAAACCCAAAATCCCGCACCTCAAACTCCAAATCCTGCACCCCAAATCCTGAATCCACCCCCAAACCCCAAATCCCGAATCCCAAATCCCAAACCCCAAATCCCGAACCCCAAATCTCGAACCCCAAACTCTGAACCCATCCCAAACCCAAAATCCCGCACCTCAAACCCCAAATCCTGCACCCCAAACCCTGAATCCACCCCCAAACCCCAAATCTACCCCTGAACCCCAAATCCTGAACTCCAAACCCCAAATCTCGAACCCCAAATCTCGAACCCCAAACTCTGAATCCATCCCAAACCCCAAATCCTGAACCCCCAACCCGAAATCCATCCCAAATCCTGAACCCCAAATCCCGGATCCTAAACTCCAAATCCACCCAAACCCTGAATCCTGAACCAAATCGTGAATCCACCCCTGAACCCCAAACCCCAAATCCACCCCGAACCCCAAATCCCGAACCCCAAATCGTGAATCCACCCCTGAACCCCAAATCCTGAATCCCAAATCCCAAACCCCAAATCCCAAACCCCAAATCCACCCCGAACCCCAAATCCAGCGCCCCAAAACTCCTGAAATCACCAAACCGCGACCCCAAACCCCCGCCCCCAAAATCCCCCAAATCCCCCAAATCCCCAAAATTTCCCCAAATCCCCCAAATCCCCAAAATCCCCCAAAATTTCCCAAATCCCCAAAATCCCCAAAATTCCCCCAAAATCCCCCAAAATCCCCAAATCCCCCAAAATTTCCCAAATCCCGAAAATTTCCCAAATCCCAAATCCCCCAAAATTTCCCAAATCCCCAAATCTCCCCAAATCCCCCAAAATCCCCAAAATCCCCAAAACCCCAAATCCCCAAAATCCCCAAAATCCCCAAAACCCCCGCCCACCTTGGGCCCCAGCAGCCAGGCTGATCCTCCAGCAGCGCCGCCAGCTCCAGCACGGCCCCTTGCAGGAGCGCGGCGGCCGATGCAGCGCCGGGCTGGGGCGGGGGCGTCACTGGGGGTCTCTGGGGGTCTCCGGGGTTTGGGGGTCGGGAGATTCGAGGGCGCAGGGGAGGGGCAGAACCCCATAAAGGAATGAGGGAATGATTGGGTGGGGAGGGTTGAGGGATTTGGGGAGGTTTGGGGGTCTCCTAGGGGTTTCTGAGAGGTCTCTGAGGGTCTCTGGAGGTCTCTGGTGTTTGGGGGTCGGGAGATTCGGGGCGCAGGGAGGGGGCAAGCTCCGTAAAGGAACGAGGGGAATGATTGGATGGGGAGGGTTGAGGAGGTTTGGGGGGTCTGTGGGGTTTGGGGTCTCCGGAGTCTCTGGGGGTCTCTGGGGGTCTCTGGGGTTTAGGGGGGCTCGAGGGGAATTCCGGGGAAAGCGCAGGGAGAGGCAGAACCCATAAAAGGAATGAGGGGGAATGATTGGATGGGGAGGGTTGAGGGATTTAGGCGGTTTGGGGGTCTCTGGTGGTCTCTGGTGGTCTCTGGGGGTCACCGGGGGTCTCTGGGGTCTCTGGGGGTCTCTGGGGGTCTCTGGGGTTTGGGGGGTCGAGAGATTCGGGGGGCGAGGGAGAGGCAGAACCCCATAAAGGGAATGAGGGAATGATTGGATGGGGAGGGTTGGGAATTTGGGGGTCAGGGGGTTTGGGGGGTCTCTGGGGGTCTCTGGGGGTCACTGGGGGTCTCTGGGGGTCTCTGGGGGTCTCTGGGGGTCTCTGGCGTTTGGGGGTCGAGGGGATTCGGGGGCAGGGGAGGGGGCAAGAACCCCATAAAGGAATGAGGGAATGATTGGATGGGGGAGGGTTGAGGGGATTTAGAGGGTCAGGGGGTCTCTGGGGGTCTCTGGGTGTCTCTGGGGGTCACTGGGGGTCACTGGGGGGTCTCTGGGGGTCACTGGGGGTCTCTGGGGGTCTCTGGGGTTTGGGGGTCAGGATGGGGGTGCAGTGGGCCCGAACTGGGGACATGGAGGGGGTTCAGGTCAGGTCCCCAGATGTCACCCCAAGGGTCACCCCAAAGTGACAGCGGGGGTGGCAAAGGGGTCGGTGCGGATGGAATTGGGGTGACCCCAAAAAGACCCCCAGAGGAACCACGGGGACAGTGGGACACGGGGACACGGGGACAGGGGACACGGGGACAGGGGGACACGGGGACAGGGGGACAAGGGGACAGGGGACACGGGGACACACGGACGGTGTTTTTGGGGCGCTCTGGGGACTCCCAGCGCCCCAAATCTCCCCACCCCCAGACCTGTGAGCCAGCGCGTGGTCCGGCACTCCCTGACATCGGCCACGCGCTTCCCGTACCTGGGAGGGACAGCGGGGGACAGCGGGGACAGCTGGGGACAGCTAGGGACACCCGGGGACAGCCTGGGGACACCTGGGGACAGCTGGGGACACCCTGGGGACACCCTGGGGACAGCTGGGGACACCCTGGGGACAGCTGGGGACAGCTGGGACACCCTGGGGACAGCTGGGGACAGCTAGGGACACCCTAGGGACACTCTGGGGACAGCTGGGACACCCTGGGGACACCCTGGGGACAGCTGGGGACACCCTGGGGACAGCTGGGGACAGCTGGGACACCTTGGGGACAGCTGGGACAGCTAGGACACCCTAGGGACAACTGGGGACAGCTGAGGACACCTTAAGGGACAGCTGGGGACAGCTGGGACACCTTAAGGGGACAAGCTAGGGGACAGCTGAGGACACCCTGGGGACAGCTGGGGACAGCTGGGACACCTTGGGGACAGCTGGGACAGCTAGGACACCCTAAGGGACACCCTGGGGACAGCTGGGACAGCTGGGACACCTTAAGGGACAGCTGGGACAGCTGGGACACCCTGGGGACACCCTGGGGACACCCTGGGGACAGCTGGGGACAGCTGGGACACCTTAGGGGACAGCTGGGACACCCTGGGACAGCCTGGGGACACCCTGGGGACACCCTGGGGACACCTTGGGGATACCCTGGGGACAGCTGGGGACAGCCTGGGGACACCCTGGGGACACCCTGGGGACAGCTGAGGACACCCTAGGGACAGCCTGGCACTGCCACCCACCCTGGGGACACCCTGGGACACCCTGGGGACAGCTGGGGACAGCCTGGGGACACCTTGGGGACACCCCGGGGACACCCTGGGGACACCCTGGGGACAGCTAGGGACACCCTGGCACTGCCACCCACCCTGGGGACACCCTGGGGACATCCTGGGGACAGCCTGGGGACACCCTGGGACACCCTGGGGACAGCTGGGGACAGCCTGGGGACACCTTGGGGACACCCCGGGGACAGCCTGGGGACACCCGGGCACTGCCACCCTCCCTGGCACCGCCCTGGCACCCAGGACACTCCCAAAATCCCTGAACAACCCCTGTGACACCCCCAAAAATCCCCGATCACACCCCTGGCACCCCCAGAGCCCCCCAGTGTCCCCCAGCATTGTGTCCCCGTGTCCCCCGGTGTCCCCCGGTGTCCCGTGTCCCCGCTCACCCCTTGAGCCCGCCCAGCAGCTCCTCGCTCGCCCGGTGCACCGCCAGAATCCCCGATCAGCCCCGTGACACTCCAGAGCCCCCGGTGTCCCCAGCATTAACCCCGGTGTCCCTCTACCCCCGGTGTCCCCGTGTCCCCGTGTCCCCCGGTGTCCCGCTCACCCCTTGAGCCCGCCCAGCAGCTCCTCGCTTCGCCCGGTGCACATCTGGTCTAGTCGGCCCGTGACACCTTTAGAGCCCGCCGGTGTCCCCCCAGCATTGTGTCCCCAGTGTCCCCGTGTCCCCCGGTGTCCCGTGTCCCCCCGGTGTCCCGGTGTCGAACTGTCCCGCTCACCCCTTGAGGCCGCCCAGCAGCTCCTCGCTCGCCCGGTGCACATAGAATCCCGATCAGCCCCGTGACACCCCCCCAAGGCCCCAATTGTCTTCAGCATTAACCCCGGTGTCTGATCTTCCAATTGTCCCAGTACCCCCGATTGTGCACGTTGTCCCGCTCACCCCTTGAGGCCTTAGCAGCTCCTCATTTCGCCGGTGCACACATAGAATCCCCTGATCATTTGTGACACCCCAAGAGCCCCGGTGTCCCCCAGCGTGGCCGTTGTCCCCCGTGTCCCCCAGTGTCCCCGGTGTCCCGGTGTCCCAGTGTCCCCTGGCTCACCCCTTGAGGCCACTTAGCAGCTCTCGCTCGCCGGTGCACCCCAAGTCCCCGATCAGCCCTCCCGGTCCCCAGCGTGGCGGTTGTGTGTCCCCAGATGTCCCCGTGTCCCCGGTGTCCCCGTGTCCCCGTGTCCCCCGGTGTCCCGCTCACCCCGCCCAGGGGCCGCCAGCGGCTCTCGCTCGCCCGGTCTGCCAGAATCGCGATCAGCCCCGGTGTCCCCCAGCATTAACCCCGTGTCCCCGGTGTCCCATTGTCCCCGGTGTCCCGCTCTGCCCCTTGAGGCCGCCCAGCAGCTCTCCTTCGCCCGGTGCACCGTAGAATCCGCGATCAGCCCCCCAGTGTCCCCAGCGTAGCCCCGTGTCCCCCGGTGTCCCCGTGTCCCCCAATTGTCCCCTGGCTCACCCTTGAGGGCCGCCCAGCAGCTCCTGTTCGCCAGAATCCCCTCATCAGTCCCGTGCTCTCAGTGTCCCCGGTGTCCCCCAGAGCCCCCGGTGTCCCCACGAGTGTCCCCCGGTGTCCCCGTGTCCCCCAGTGTCCCCCTGTATCCCCCAGTGTCCCGGTGTCCCAGCTCACCCCTTAGGCCATGGCAACTCTACTTCTGCGCCCGGTGCACCGTAGATCCCCGATCAGCCCGTGACACCCCAGAGCCCCGGTGTCTCCCTAGCATTGTCCCGGTGTCCCGTGTCCCCGATGTCCCGTGTCCCCGGTGTCAGCGGTGTCGCCGCTCACCCCTTGAGGCCCTTAGCAGCTCCTCCTTCGCGGTGCACCGCTCAGCGCCTCGTCATGCACCAGCGGCGCTGTAACAGCCGAGCCCTGCAGCGCCGGCGCCACAGCTGCAGGCCCGGGGCGGCGGCCAGCCCGGCGAGGCACGCCAGGAACCCCACTGCGGACCCGAATGTCAGGAGCCCGAGCAGGCACCCCAAAACGCCAGGAACCTCGAAACACCAGGAACCCCACTGCGGGACCCCGAAATGAGCACCCCAAAACAGGAACCCCACTGCGGGACCCCAAAAATGTCAGGGACCCCGAAGCGGGCACCCCAAAATGAGCACCCCAAAACAGGGACCCCACTGCGGACCCCGAAATGAGCACCCCAAAACAGGACCCCACTGCGGGACCCAAAAATGTCAGGGACCCCAAAACAGGCACCCAAAAACGCCAGGGACCCCACTGCGGGACCCCGAAATGTCAGGGACCCCGAAGCGGGCACCCCAAAACACCAGGAACCCCACTGCGGGACCCCGAAATGTCAGGGACCCAGCAGGCACCCCAAGCCAGGAACCCCACTGCGGGACCCACAAAATGTCAGGGACCCCAGACCCCAAAACGTCAGGAACCCCACTGCGGGACCCAAAATGTCAGGGACCCCCAAGCAGGAACCCCACTGCGGGACCCCAAAATGCCAGGGACCCCCAAACCCATGCAGGACCCCAAAGTGGAGCACCCCAAAACAGGAACCCCACTCACGGGACCCCAAAACTGTCAGGGACCCCCAAAACGTCACGGGACCCCAAATGAGCCCCAAAACAGGAACCCCACATGCAGGGACCCCAAAACGTCAGGGACCCCACTGCGGACCCCAAAACGCCAGGGACACCCCAAAGCGCAGGAACCCCACTGCGGGACCCCAAAAACGTCAGGAACCCCACTGCGGGACCCCAAAATGCCAGGAACCCCACTGCGGGACCCCAAAATGTCAGGGACACCCAAAACGGACCCCACTGCGGACCCCGAAATGTAGGCACCCCAAAGCAGGAACCCCACTGCGGGACCCGAAATGTCAGGGACCCCAAAACCTGGGCACCCCAAAAACGCCAGGAACCCCAAAACCTGACCCCTGCGGACCCAAAATGCCAGGAGACCCCAATGCAGGAACCCCACTGAGGAACCCCAAAACGTCCCACCTGGAGACCCCAAAACGCCAGGGACACCCGAAACCCCCTACGGACCCGAAGTAGGCACCCCAAAACAAGGAACCCCACTGCGGGACCCGAAATGTCAGGGACCCCCAAAACCCCACTGCGGGACCCCAAAAACGCCAGGGACCCCACGTGGGACCCCAAAACGCCAGGAACCCCAAAAGCACAGGAACCCCACTGCGCGGACCCCAAAGTGAGCACCCCAAAACCCCACTGCGGGACCCTGAAAATGTAGGCACCCCAAAACAGGAACCCCACTGCGGGACCCAAAATGTCAGGGACCCCCAAAACGCCACGGGACCCCAAAACGTCAGGACACCCCAAAACATGGACCACCCAAAACCCTGCGGGACCCCAAAATGAGCACCCCAAAACAGGAACCCCACTGCGGGACCCCAAA
>JAKWBO010000388.1:0-50412 GCA_034336685.1 Luscinia luscinia
GGAGAGATCTGCAAGGCGTCCCTAAAAGCCCTAAGCCCTGCTTGTAGCCCAGGATGTATCCACAGAGTACCAAGGCATGGATTACTTTTGAATCCCAGACAGCAGCAGAGAGTGTGGTCAGAGCTTTGTGGGTTATAGTTGAGACATCTTTGTTACCAAGTGGACAACGCAAAACATGAGTGGCCTCGTGTCCTGAAACTGGCCTCCAAGGGAGCAGAGAAATGGGCTGTTGGAATGTCAGTACACAATAACTCCAATGTCTCATCACAAGGCACTTTGGCTCAGCTCAGATGTGTCATTGCAAAATCCACTCCATGTGCTCTGTGGTCTCATGCCACGAACTTCTCAAGTCACTGCTTTTCAATGTCATTTTAGGTGGCCATAAAGAAAATAAATCTTCAAGGACTGATTAGTAAGGAAGTAATCATCAATGAACTCATGGTCATGGAGAACAATAGGAATCCCAACCTGGTCAACTATTTAGACAGGTGAATTGTTGTGCTTTTGTCCCATGACTTTTTGTTTATGTACTTCAAACATGCAAGGTAAAAACCCACTTTGGTCACTGGCAGAAAACAGAGCTGTTAATTTTTGCATAATCATTATTTCTCTGCTCATCTCAAATAGATGGGAAGAGAGTGCATCTGGTCTGCATGAGTCTTCCCTGGCACAGACAGCTTAAAAATTGTTCAAAAACCTGGATCAGCCCTATCATAGTACGTCAACAGCCTCTAAGTTCACTGCCTTCATGTTCTTCTGGGCCTTGAGTATTTTCAAGTCTCTTACATGCTGATGAATCCTCCTAGAGAGAATTTCCCTTGGACTGTGTCCCCTCTTATCCATTGCTGTGCATTCCAGGGACACTAGGTGCTTATTTCCAGAAATACCGTGTGTGACAATTTTTTCATCTGAGCCATTATTAAACTGCACTTTTCGCTTGCTGGCCATCTAACACATCTGTTTTTAACAGATGTGTCATTCTCCTTGAGACAGCGCAGACTGCAAACACTGCACAGCCTACAAGGAACGTCTACTCCTTAAAAGGAGGATTAAAATCTGCCCTTGTCACAAAGAGACCCAGAAACAAAAATCAACCCTTGTCTTTTCCAAACAACAACGTAGCCATGGATGTTCATATCCATGCCCTTGTTTCCTTCTTTCAGCTACCTTGTGGATAACCAGTTCTGGCTGGTTATGGAGTACATGGATGGAGGCCCTCTGAGTGATCTCATCAGCAAGACTCACATGACTGAAGGAGAGATTGCAGCTGTCAGTCAGGAGGTCAGGGATCCCACCTGTGCTTCTGAGGCCTTGGGCACGATTGTCTGGCAAACTGGGGCTCAGAATTGGGGAGATTTCATGTGCCAACCTTTGTTTCCGTGTTACTAGAATGCTTTGGGCAAGCAAGAGCATTTCAAGTGAATTGCGTGGCAGTGTGCCTATATTCACTGTACTCTGTTCTTATACTCTGATCTCCTGCTGTTAAATTCTTGCTCTGTCTCTTGTATTTGTATTTGCTTTTCTCCACGCTGCCTCTCTAAATGTTTACCTCGAGCCTGTCTGCATCGCACTCCTTGCCTGTAAAAGCAAAGGTACTGGTGGCAGATTTTGAAAGTAATGGCAAAGAAAAATATTCATTTCTCTCAGTCCTCAGCTGAAAAGGATAATAGTTCACCCCAAATGGCATTTGCTTCTGAAAAGTGAGTAATGTGACACCCTCGTGTTTCTGTTTTCTCTCTCAGTGCCTGCAAGGACTGGATTTTCTTCACTCGAATCTCGTGATTCACCGCGATGTGAAGAGCTGCAACATCCTTCTCAGAACCGATGGCTCTGTCAAACTGGGTCAGTACATTCTTGCTCAGGCGCAAGGTTCTGGGGATGTGGGGTGTGGAGCTGCTTTTGAGTGACTGCTGATTCCCCCAAAGTGGTGCTGGTGGCAGTGCAGGGGTCCCTGCTGCAAACTGAAGGCACAGTTGCAACGTGCACAGAGGAATCACAAGGAACACGCTGTCCAGAGAGTCACTGCTTTGTGTGTGTCCCTTCCAGAGGGATGGAACTACAATCTAAAGCTTCAGGGGAATAAAATCCACTGCTGAGAGCAGTGTAAAAAATGTGAGGATTTTTGAAGTGACCAGTTCCGTATTTCCTTGGCTAAAGTCCTGAAGAAAGCAGGAACGGATTTTAGCAGGGAAGGGAGACTGAACAGCATGCTCTCAGACTTCGAGTGGGGAGTTCTCTTGCTTGGTTTCCTAATTGCACAGTGTTTTTGTTCTCCCCAGCTGATTTTGGCCTTTCTGCTCAGCTCATCCCTGAGCAGAATCAAAGGTGCTCCATGACCGGGACTTCTGGGTGGATGGCACCTGAAGTTGTGACAGGTCAACCATATGGCCCCAAAGTGGACATATGGTCTTTTGGAATTGGGGGCATTGAAATGGTGGAACGAGAAATTCCTTACCGGAACCAAACTCCTGTCTGGGTAAGGAGCAAATACTTACTGATCCTGCTGTCTTCCTCACCTGTGCCATGTTCTGTGTGCCACTGGACAAAATCCCATTGCCATCTGCTGGCACCACTTCCACCAAGGTCCCCTTCTAAAAATGTCCCTGCAGCACATCAGCATCTGTTATAGTTTGGTTCAGTGGTTCAGTGACTGGCAATTGATTCAGTTCAGTTCAGTGGGGCAACTCAAGCCTTACCACACACAAACACTCCCCAGCTCTTCTCAGGCAACACTTGTTTTGAGTTTCAAGTCATTCCACCTCTTCTGTCTGTGTAGACGGCCCTAATATCAAAACATGAGTCTCAGAGCTCGTGTTATCTATGCAGAAAGGAAGGAAAGAAACCCAAAATAAACAAAGTTTCTATAACAGTGGTTTTTAGAGACTAAGTGCATCCTCTGCGTGGTTTCTTCTCAGAGGGAAACTTGCCTGAAACCTGGGCATGAGTGTGTAAAGTCCACAGAGTCTCTTCTGCTTCTTGTGCAGTGTTGCTGAAACACTTAGTGACCATATTTCTTTCATAGCCCAAGCCACATTCCCCACATCACCAAGGCAGAGCCTGGTGATGGGGAGATCCTGCCAAAACCTCCCATTTGTTTCCTGGCACTTTCTGGGATGGGCACACCATGAATGCATTCACTTGAGTATCCAAATGAGCAGAGGATTACCAAATGGATGGCACTTCTCCTTCTTCTGTTTAGAGCATAGAAAGCTTTTCCTTTCTGCATACCGGAAGCTGAAATTTTCAGACTGCTGAGAGACACAGCTGCAAGTGTTTCCTATGTACCCAAACAGGCATTTTCATCCTAATAGATTTGTGCATGCTTCTTCATGTGTTCTGTGTTGAACATGAGATTTTGTATGTTTGTTTCCATACAGCAATAACTCCCTTTTATATAATAATGCTTGAAAACAGTTAAAGCAAAGTCTCTATTCCAAAGAGCCTGTCAAGCTGGTGTGAATCCTCAGGGAAGCAAACGTGCTTTTGGTGATTTAGTTCCCACTAACTAAGTCAGTCAATGAAATCAGCTGCCAAGGCAAAATCCCCTGGATTTGGAAAGGCTGTGGCTGCATTAGGATTTGGGTGTTTTTTTGGCATAGGAAAGTCATCTCTGCCTCTCTGCCAGGGCAGAAAGTGCCAGTGCAGAGTGCATGTTAAACAGTGGCATCTGGGAGAGCAGTTACAGATGTGGAAGAAGCAGGTGCAGCCTTGTGTTTCCTTTTTCTCCAGGCTGATAGCCTGATAGCCATAGGACAGACCCCACAGCTGCGGCAGCCCAAGCTCTTCTCGCCTTTGCTGCGGGACTTCCTGAGCTGCTGCCTGCAGACAGATGAGGTGCGGCGCTGGTCTGCCAAGGAGCTCCTGCTGGTAAAATGCAAAGGGGCTGCAGGTGAAACTGTCCCAGGGATGGGCTCCTCCTCCACTGAAGTCCAAGGCATCAGATGAGCCCCCCTCCTCCCCACCTCCAATCTTGGTGCTGTTCAAGTGAAAACAGTGAGGAGTCCTAGACTGGGCTGGGCTGGCAGGGAGCTGTTAAAGTCATCTGGTCCAACCGGCCTGCAAGAAGCAGGGACATCTTTAAAGTAGAGATCCTGCTGAGAGCCTCTTCCCACTGGAGCTGGAATGTTTCTATGCATGGGGTGTATGCCAGGTGGTTGGACAACCTGTACCAGTATTGAACCACAGTTCCTAGACATACTCGGACTCAATCCCCTTTTCACTTAAAAATATTACTCCTACCTTTGAAACACCAAGTTTGGAAAATCATGGTCCATTGCTCTTTTTTTTGTTTGGTTTTTTTTTTTTTTCCCTTTGTGCAGCATCCATTTGTAACATCAGCCAAGCCTGCATCCAGCCTGGTGCCACTAATCCTGTCACTGAAGAAGTGGAGGGAGAACCGAGGCCAGCGGGAGGCACTGACAGCTTGTCAGCTCACATCTGCAGCAGACAGTGCCTCACACAGCTCTGGCAGGAAGTGCCTGCAATCCTACACTTTGCTCTGAGCCAGAGCAAAGTTGTGAAAAGCAGAGCGTTGTGCAGAAATAGTCAGGGGCACCAGGCCAGCCTGCTTTGTGCTGTCTGGAGCACAGCAAGCACTGTGCAAGGCAGCTCGGAGCTTCGGGAGAGAAGATGTTAGAAATGAACCAACTCTTGGATACAATTAAATGGGGACAAACTCATCAAAGCAAAAGAGAACAGTTTCTTAGTACACATTCAGCAGAGCTGGGTGTGTGTGCCCCTCCCCCAAAAGCTGAACATACACACACTCCAAGAAAACGCTTCTTTTTATTGCCTTCTCCGGCTCAGGATGATCCCTGTCCCCTTTCCCATTGGCTGCATACCAGGAAATTTACATTCTCTCCTGACCGCCTATTTTTCTTATCCAACTCTCTTTTTGGTCTGGTGTTCAACCCTGCTCCACTCAGCTCACAGTAACACCCAACAAAGTAACTAGAATAAATCCAAACCATAACTAACAATACCTAGAACCAACAGATTTCATTCTTTTTTTCTAACAGCCTTTCGGCTGTAGCAAAATATTACCTCATATCTCACAGAGGGAATCGAAGCTGAGCCTGAGGCTTGTGCTTGAGCAGTGAACTGATCTGGAAGGATGCAGCAGCGTTTCAGTAGGCAATCTGTGTTTTCATTTTTAATTTCTGAAGCAAAGACACATAGTGGTTTCAGTCTGCAAAAGCATTTTCAAGGTGCATTGACAAAATGCTTGTGTACAATTCCCAGAGAAGGAAAGGGTTGAGAAAATGTTTAACTGCAATGAATCATGAATTCCTTTAGCTGTAGCAGACAGTGTTGAGCACTATCTTCCTTCAGTGCAATGATGAATGTGTGCAAGTGCCTATGTTAGTCTTGAGAAGAAAAAGCGTGGTGCTCCTGAGAAGGTAGCTGGAATGCATTCAGGGGGACGAAGGTGGTTTGACGAGGCTCTTGACCATCTGAGGAGAATTTGAGGAATGGGATGTTCCCCAAATGACCACCAGAGACCCCTAAGAGACCCCTACTCTTCTACCAATAACTTCTGAGAAGTCGTTCAAATATGTCAAGTAATTCGGGGGAATGTTGAGCATGTGACTTTCAGCAAAGTAGACTGTGTCTTATTTCCATTACTTACACCACTAGTAGGTGAGATTTCTGAGTGAGCACGTTAGAAAAGTGATTCCCCAAGCACCCAGCACTGAAATAAAGTAATACCTCCTTTATAACCCTGAGCTGGCAGTGGGGATTGGGCCCTGCTGTCTAACTTTGATTGTAGTCACTTCTATTGAAAGCTGAAAATTAAATCTTTTCCAGCCGTTCCCTCTGGTTTACCTCTTAGGGGCCCAAAGCTCTGTGTGCCACAGGTGGCCTGGGTATGTGCAGAGCAATGCAGCCCCCAAAAACCCCTCGGTTTTCCCATGATTGGTCATAACCTGTCCCCAGGTGTGCCCAGCTGTGGCAGCAGAAAGAGCCTGCAGCGCAGTGTGCACCATGCCCTGCCCAGCCGGGGCTCTGTGCACGGAGCACTAAATGAAGTCCATCTGCACAGGAAATGCTTTTGGCCCACTTTGGGAGGGGCGGGGGGGGAAGTTTTATTTTAAAAACATTTAAATCCTGGAGTTTCTTCTTATTTTCACCTATTTGAATTGCCTTGACATCAAAATACTGCCAGCTGACATTACAAACTGGCTGGTGTATGTTTGTGTGCACAGACCAAAGGTGCCACACTGTGTCTGTCCCCCGGCTGTCTGCCAATGTCCATTTAAGTAGAGGCTGAAATGGGGATTCTGCCCGCCCCGCACTGCTCCGGGGCCGGAGCTGGGACAGCAGAGCTCACTGAGGGACAGCCTCAGCCCCGGCCACCATCTTGTGTGTGGCTCCTGCAGCCCCAGCCACCATCTTGTGTGTGGCTCCCTCAGCCCCAGTCACCATCTTGTGTGTGGCTCCTGCAGCCCCCAGCCACCATCTTGTGTGTGGCTCCCTCAGCCCCAGCCACCATCTTGTGCCTCCACCAAGTCCAACTCTGAAGGGAATGGGTTCCTGTTTTGCCAGCAGGCAGGGTCAGCACCAAAGACAAGAACACCAGTTTATGGAATAAGTGTCATTTACTGCAGTGCAAAACAGCAAGGAAATACAAAAGGATAAGCTAAGCAATGCACTGGATTATTGCTACAAAAAATTGTCTGTAGGGACTAAGAAAGATCCATCATCAGCTACCTTAATACTTGACCACTGTCCTGACACACATGTAACCTGGAGAGCCCCAGTCACTTATTGCTCTGAGGATTCACACCACGTTGTAGGGAGTTGTATTTGGAAAGGGAGTTTGCTCTATCTGTATTATTTCCAAGGATTATTACATGAAATGCTTGTTGGTCCCTTCAGCACTGCTTCCACTAAACAAAAATCAAGTTTTTATTCTCTTCTTGAAAAAAAATGCAGATGCAGAATCCATCTAAATAGACAGAAATAACAATGGCAAGAGGCCCAGGAGTCTCCATGAAAATGCCCACCACAATAGTAATAGCTCAGTGCTGATGGTACTGAAATAGATGTTAAACAAGACTTTGTTACTTTCCTCTTCAAGCCAGAGCAAAATTTCCTTCACTTTTCACACACAGCCAGAGATTGGTTACAAAGGGGGTTTTATCCTGTCCCTCTGCAGCTGAGCTCAGCCACTGGACATGTTGAGAAGCTGAAATTCTCGCTGTGATTAGAACTGTACAACGCAGAGATGGCCCAGCTCCTGCAGTAAAGGAACACAGCACTGGCATCAACCACACTCCTTGGATCCCAGCCACAGGCACCTGACCGCAGCTCATCAACTTGTTCAAGTACCAAGAAGCAGCCAAGGGTTTGGTGTGCAATTCTAGCTGCAGTTGGAGAAAAACACATCCTAAACTTATCCAGCCTACCCAGAGACATGTCAGAACAATGCACAGGTGACTTGAAAGACTGAACGTTTTCAAGACACACAGGATACAGAAAAGATGCTATTGTATGCAAGATTCTCTCTCTGGCTTTCCTGTGTGCTTCCTGGGATGGTTGATCCAAGGCAGCAATAGAGCTCTGTGTCCCAAAGCCACATTGTGCAGCCTGAGCAATGTGATTGCATTCCTGCAGCCACACCAGGCACTTCAGCCCGCAGTGTTCCACCTGGTAGTGCTGGTAGTGCAGCATTGACGGCCTCCAGCTCAGCATGGAATCCTGCTGTGGAAGAGGAATCACAGCTAGCCCTTGAAATAGAAAAAATTATTTGGGAGGTCAGGAGATCCCTGCCTCAAAGGTGTCCCTCTGCTGAGGTAACCCCATTGGATGGGAATAAAAGAGACTGGACTGAGAGCTTTGGAACCATGTTATGTGGCTGAAAAGCAAAGGCTTCTTGAAGTTAATTTGTTTCATTATTATATAATTATCTAATTATTCTTAGTTTAGGATTTCTAAAAGAAGAAGGATGAAAAAGGATGAGAGATGTGAGTTTGTGTTGGCTGAGATAAATGGGCCAGGAGACCTGCTCCTTTATTAGAGATCAGCTGTGGGCCCCGAATGGCTGCACATACCACTGCTGCTCCCGAAAGGCGACACGGAGAAGTTGTTCAGTTCTGTCTTCACAGGCAGGGCTGGGTCTTTAGTCTTCATGGGTCCCTAGAAAGACTGCCAGGGCTCC
Source organism: Luscinia luscinia (assembly GCA_034336685.1). Taxonomy (NCBI): domain Eukaryota; kingdom Metazoa; phylum Chordata; class Aves; order Passeriformes; family Muscicapidae; genus Luscinia; species Luscinia luscinia. The sequence goes on from JAKWBO010000388.1 coordinate 8,162, forward strand.
TGATGGTGTTGCCCAACAGTGAAGAAGAAACACGAAACAACAGAGTTGTTTGGTGCGGTGCTTTATTGAGGGCCCTGGGGTCTGACGACTAGCGTCCAAAGTCAGAGCCCAAATTAATTACATTTCTTCAGGGCTTAAATACCCTTCTAGAAGAATTCTTTCACTCTTTGATCTTTTTGCTTCACTACCCCTACATGATTTTCTCAAGGTTTCTCCAGTCCCCCTACATTTCTTTTAGTAATAAATTGTTACATCCCTTCCTAGATAAGTCTCATACATCATGTAGACAAACAATGAACTACTCATAAGATAACATTTCTACTGTCTTAGCAAGTTTTACATCAGTACATACAGATAATTGGCTTTAACTAAATAGTACAGAGTCTGTCAACACAGGGCCTAGTTTATAAGACAACCCTTAGCATAACTACTTCTAATGCTAAATTAATATATAAAGTTTATCAACTTGCAACAATGGTAGGGTGCGATTCAGGTCACGGTACAGCTCTGGATGGACCTTGCCTTCTCCCTTATTTTTCCCAGCTGTGGAACGCTGTTTTCAGTCTTAGATGTTATTTTGGCTTGTTATTTGATGGGCTTCAGCTCTGAATGGTGTCCCAGCATTCTCTGTGTCTTTCATTTGCATCTACTCCACTGACGCCACTCCTCCTCCTGTCACAGGCACCATTTTAGGGAGGCAGCAAGGGCATTAACCCGATGCGAGGGGAAAGGGATATGGGATAAGACAATTTGGGCCGAAAATAGGGTGAGGCCAAGAACTTAACATTAACATTACAGTCAACTGGAAACATTAATAAAAACATACAACTGTAACTGCTTTCTTTTAACTGCTTTTTTAAAACTTTCTCTGGGGAATGTCCCTGGGAATTATTTTATCCCTGTGCAACCACTTGCTTTGCCTGGAATACCAGTGAGAGGCCAAAGCCACAGGCAGCATCCCCCTCCCTCCCGCGGGAACGGGAATGGGGTCGGGATCGGCATTAGGGACAGGAAGGGGAGCGGAAACCGGACGGGCATTAGGGACAGGAAGGGGAGCAGGAACGGTATTGGGATCGGCTGCAGTCCCGCGGGGACAGGAGCAGGGAGTGGGGACGGGGCAGGAGCGAGGACAGGACCAGAAGCAGCAGCTGTCCCGAGGGACAGCAGCGGGGAGTGGGATCGGGATCGGGGGCAGCCGTCCCGCACAGACAGGAGCGGGAAGCAGGGTAAAACTTTCTCTGAAGGATTTATTCATAACATTGGCCAAGTTTGGATGCTGCTTTTCCTGGGAAGAATGCTTCCTGCAGGGGCATCTGTGGTGATGTTTTGCAGGTTGTAACAATCTTTCTTTAATGGGAAAGAAGAGTGTTTGGAGAATGCCACTGAAGGCCAAGTGTCCCGTGTAGGCAGGGGCATGCGAGTGGTGCCTCAGTTCCAGCAGCAGATGTGGGCTCTGCCCCTTTTGTGCTGGAAGGCCAAGGCAAAGCGAGGCCTGGGCTGCAGCTGCTGCTGCTGTGGGAGCCGTGCCGTGCGTGTAGGCGCTCCCAGAGCCGTATATGGGGATGGGCTGGAGCTGCAGCTTTCTGTCCTTTTGTTTGACAGATTCAATCTTTGGATTAGGAATCCCATTTCTCTCGCCTCTTCCCAGATTTGCCTGGAGTGTTGCAAAGGCCTTTTTGCAGTTATTATACCTGTTGGCCAAAGAATGCCTCTCTTTCTATTGATGTGCTGACCCCACTGGCTGCAATACATTCATGATTGAGGAAGCACTGACTCAAGGTGGGGAGTGGAATTTTTTGGATTTACTAATATTTTATTCTCAAGTGGGATGTCTTTTGTCTTCTGTAAATTCACATATAGCAGTTTTCAAAAGCATTTTATTCCCTACTAAAAGGAAACATTGCAGGGTCCGAACCATTCTTTGGAATCTTTAGGATTCTAATAGATGTGCTATTGCAGAAGAAATGGGTTGGGGTTTGTTGTTTTTTTTTATCCTCCAAATTTACAGATTTTTGGCATTGGAAAATTTGATCCTGGAAATATCCTAGGTCCAGAAATGTTTGCCTGGGTCATACATATGGGGCAGCAGCAGAGGGCTCCAAAAAGCACCACCTGGTGATGGATTGTGTGAGCAGTTGGGTGGGGGTGTTGAGATTTCCAGCCAGAAATGAAATGTGTGCTTTTCATGTGGGTTTGCAGCACACAGCCCTGGGCAGTGCTGGGACTGAGCTCTGCCCTCGCTGACAGCCGTGTTGTCAACCAGGAGGGTCCCTGGCTTTCTGCTGGCTGATTTCTTGCAGCTCGTGGGATAAACAAGGGTCAGAACGTGAGGGCAAGTCCCTCACTTGGTGTCTTCTGGTTTTCTGCATTTTGCCTCAAGGGTCATTTTGTAAGAGCTTCAGTTTCATTTTGGCCACCCAAATCCTGAGTTAAAAATGCTTGTCATGTGAACTGTCTGGGCAGTGTTCCCCCGCTGTGCTCCACATCCCCTAGGAGTAGAGGAGAGTTCCTCTACCCCTGATACAATTCCAAGAAAGTAGTGAGTGATCTTTGGATTTCTTCCTTTCTGTTTTTCTTTCAAGGGGAATGTTAATGTTGCCCCTGAGTCTTCAGGAGAGGAGGATCTGAACAGGGCAGCAGCAGCAGAAGCTTCATGTGGCACCGAGAGCTGCAGGAACAGTTCCCCAGAGCATGAGGAGCCTGGTAGGACAGAGCCCCCTTTGGTTTAGAGAGGAGTGAGACAGCTGCTCTGAGCCTGCCTCTGACAGGAAGGGAGACTAGAAGAGTTGAGTTCTTGTCTGTGGAGTTGGTGCTTCCCAGTGCCTTTAGTTCAGATCCTGCACTGACAAAACCTCCCTGAGCCCTGCCCTCCACATGTCTCCAGAGCCTCTGACACTGAGTCCTGTGCTATGGCAAGAGAGCAGGGAATAAAGCTGACCTTGGGGAGCTGTGTCACCAGCCTGGTGTCCCAATTTTCTGCTGAGGTCTGTGGATAAGTTTGCTGTAAGGTTACGGGGGGGGGCCAGACTGAGCGACTCATGAAGTAATGGAGGGGAAAAAAAAGCAGAAAGTCAGGGTAGAAGTCCAAATCGCTGAATGACCCCACATTAGTGAGAGCTAAGGTCTCTCTGTCAGCACAGAGAAAGAACAAGGCTGGGCTTCTCTGTGGGAGCTGGGACGGTCTGTGTTTCAGGCTCTCACGGGTGCCATTTGCACTGCACGTGCTGAGACTTTATCAAGATACTTCAATGCTTTACACTGTTTTGAACATTTAGATGGGTCCCTGTTTCTAAAGAGCAGGTTTCAAATTCCAAGTGAGAGTCTGCCTTTCGGATCACCTTGAACATTCCCTGACAGAAGGACAGTTGGTGCCCAAGGGAAACGTGCACAAGGCCCAAGACTGACTCAGTGTTCCCTTTGCTTCCCAGATCCCACCTGATCGACCTCTCCAGGAGGGCTGCCCTGTGTGGCAGGAGGAGACAGAGAGAGGACCTGTGACCATCAGGCAGGTGAAATTCCTCTGTCAATAGTCGTATTTGTAGACAAGTATAGTTATATTTATATATCTATATAGTTTATATGTTTATAGATTTATATAGATGTATTTATGTCTATATAGTTATGTTTATCCATCTATATAGTTGTATTTATAGATATGTATAGTTTAATTTATATATAGTTGTAGATGTATATAGTTATATTTTTATATGTGAAGTTATAGATGTGCCTAGATGCATTTATACATATGTGTAGTTACTTTGACATTACATTACTTTTACTATGTTTACTATGTTACTTTTACATTAGTTAAGTTTCTAAATAGGCAAAGTTGTAATTATATACAAGAGTTTCGTTACAAAGATTGATATCAAATACAGGCCCTTTTTTTACCTCTTTCCCACCACGGATGCCTTCTTAATCTCTTGGTTTTCCCCTGTGCCCCTCTGTCTCCTGTTGCTGTGCTGGGTCCGAGCTGGCGGCCGGGCCAGGCGGGGCAGCAGTTCCAGCCCCGGGTGTCCCTGGAGCGGTGGCAGCTGCCGGTGGCCGCAGGCAGTGTCCCCTGAGGAGCTGCTGAGGGACGGTGAGATTGAGGGGGCTGAGGGGCTGAGGAGGCGCTGGCACTGAAGGGACAGTGACCCTGAGGTGCTGCTGGGGCTGAGGGGGTGGGGCAGCTGAGGGCGATGGTGGCACTGAGGTGACAGGGAAGTGGCACAGGCTGACTTCCAAATTCTCCATAGCTGGGTCCTGTTGTGGAAACAAAATCTCCCATATTTTGTATGCAACACTGACTGTGCAGTTGCTCTTTATTTTATTCTTCCTTATTTGCACCTGTACTTGATAGTGGCATTCTTCACTTCTCTCCCTGTATACAAAAATTCCATAAGCTTCTAATTCTTCTTACTTATGAACCTGTGGCTATCTCCAGAGCATTAGCAGGCAATTTAAAAAAGGATTTAGAGAATGCCATGAATAGGAGCAGGCAAAAAGGAGTGTGGTATGGCTGAGTCCCTTCTACTGCTAGCTGTGTGCTTATGTCTTCCCAAAGAGACTCTCTCCAGGACCAGGTCAACATCCACAAATCCATGAAACAGAAAATCAGGGGCCTAAATAATGCTCTCCTTGCTGACGAGGAAAACAATCAAGACAAAGCAAGGCTGAGGAAAAGAGGAATCAAAGGCCTGGTTTATGTGTTGTGTGGAGCTGTGATTGCAGTTTTGACAGCTAAAAGGCTTAAAGCTTTAGCCCAATCTTCTTGTTCCCCTTTGACCTGAACAAGGGGCTTAAAAAGAGGTGCTGGATTTTGAGTGTTTGTAGGAGAATCCAAACACAGGCATAAGCTGCCAGTTTGTGAAGAGGAAGAAATTGACTGCTTTGAAGCACTCAGCTGGTTTCCCAGTTAATTTCCATGCTGCAATAACCAGTTCCATGACTGAACTGCAGAATGGTTTTAACAAAGCAAAGTCCTGGCTTTTTGAACACTTTCAAGTAGGTGCAGCCAGAAACTTCTTTTCAGAATTATGGACAACCTGAATGTAATAATGGAGACAGTTCCACTAGCTCACAGCAGGTGCACCACTGATCTGGAGAAAGACTTCTCATCTGGAGCATGGATTGTGTGACAAACTGTCCAGTATGGAAAACAAAGCATCCTTGCAGAAGCCAATATTTGAATTTAAGGGAGGCTTCCTGAAGCACAGATGGAACACCACTCACTGCAACTACAACTTGCAGAATTCAAATGGAATTTCATTAAGATGAAAAAAGAAGCTGACAAAACCCAGAGTCTGTGAGAGCAATTAAACATGCTTCAGCAGAAATTAATCACCCGGGAGAGGTTTGACAGTAGGAGGATAAAATAATGCACACGATAGAAGCATCAGGCACCATCACTTTTGAATGAACAGCAGAAACAGCTACAGGAATCAAACAAAAATCTAGAGTGGCACCCCAGTGAAGCAGCAGATCAAAGCCAAGTCTTATATGAAACTCTAAAAGAAGACACATAGAGAACATCTGGCCATGGATAGACCTGAGAAGTTCTCCTCACAGAAGGAAAGAGAAGACAACTGTGGGAAGTTCTGCATTTTCTAACTCAATCTTTATTTTAGAAATCCAAGCTTAAACCTCACTATTGTGTGATTTTTCCATGGAGTTAGTTGTTGTCTTACTCTCAAATTTATTATTTCATTTGTTTTAAAATCACAGCTTTGTGCATTAAAATTTCTCAGAAATAATAATGAAAAATGAAGCAGCACATAGAATACCCTCCATCCCCCCTTCTTTCTTTTGGCACAATATATTTTAAATAACTACATGATGCAGAAATAGCAAAACCACAGCTGGAAGCCATTTACAGAGATCAAGTCACACATGAGAAATGAAGTTTTGAGACTTATCCCAGACAGTGTGAAATGTTATGGAGTTTTTATCTCTTGCAGTTAAAACCCTCAGTCTCAAGGATATATCCCAGATATCCGGATGGATGTGGGCTGTAAGACAAAACCTGAAAGAAGCTCAGGATACCGTGGCTGGTGCCAGCAAAGATTTAAATCATCTGCATGCTAGGTGTGCAGACAGAGAATTTATCAGGAACTTTAAAAACAGAGCTACAGAAAGTACAGCAGTGCTCAGGGAAGAAGCAAGTGCTTTTCCAGGATCCTGGAGGGTGGCGTTTATTCAGCTGCTGTTTGACATACACGCTCACATCGGGGCTCGAAATCTCTCCGTTCAAGAGGTTTCACGAGAACCTTTCCTAATCCCGACTCCCTTCTCATGGAGGGAAATGTGCTCCTTTGCTCCAGAGAACGCCCTGCTTTGAATTCCGTGCACAGACATTCGACACTTTCTGGCTCTTTGCTCCTCTTTCTGGCCGAAGAGTGCGCTGTCGCGAGGAGTCGCACATCTCGGTGTGGCTTTGGTGTCAGTCGGTGCTTTCAGTGTCCTGCACTTTTATTTTCCCGTCGGGAGCCCTTAAGCCTTAGCACAGTCTGGGCGGGCGGGAGAGCAGCGGGAGCCCGGCAGAGCCGCGTTCGGTTTGGGGCATTGTGGCATCACCGCCCCGTCCGTGGCAGCCGCGGAATTCCCGGCTGCGGCTCCGCGTTTGTCGCAGCTGTCCCAGCCCTGCAGCTCTTGCGGTGCCGGAGCCGCTGCCCTCCGACCGTCCAGCTCGTCGGGCTGGAGGAGGAGCAGCATCGCCACCGCCCCAGGCACCGGCGGCAGCCTGTGCGGTGAGTTCTGTGCTTCCACTGCCCGTTTGACACTTGCTCCAGGCTTTGCCTGCTTCCAGTTAGTGCCGTTCGACTTTTTAAGATCATGTTTAGGTTTATCCTTGAGTGGTGTCTGTCACCTTCAAATGTCGTGGCACCTCCAAATGTCTTGTTCCAGCCCTGCCATGGGAAGGGACACCTTCCACTCTTCAGGTTGCTGCTCCCAGCCCTGTCCAGCCTGACCTTGGACACTTCCAGGGATGGGACAGCCACAGCTGCTCTGAACAATCTACACCAGGGCCCCACCACCCTCAATGAGGAGAGTTTCTTCCTCATATCTATTCAAAATCAGTTGCTTGTTCTGAGGTATTTAGGACATATTCAGAAGTTAGCAAGAAAAATCTGACACCAGCTTTTATTGACACATGGAACCAATCAAATAATTCCCCAAGCAAAAATTTCCTCTGCTTTTTTGTTTAATTATGGAACTCCCACAAGCTGCTCCATGGCACTCGAATCTTTTTTTCCTAGGTGAAACAGCATGCTTTTTGAATTTATCCCTTTGTGTGGTAGTGAGCTATTGATACCTATTTTAACAGAGGAATATTGCATATTCAAAATTTTTGGCATTCCCAGGTAACACCATTCAGGTTTAGTTTTTTCTTTTCCTCTATTTGACTTCAGAGTAAATTAAAGAAGTTTTAAAATTTCAGAATGATGTGGATGTGACAGAAAATATTTGGATTCTGTTATTAAACTACAATTTTGTTTTGGGGGACTTTTTTGTGGGTTTTTTGGTTTTTTTTCTGTTCATTGTGAGACTCCGGTGTAATCAGCAACAATAAAGAGACTAGTATTACAAAAATACCTAATATCTTAGTTTTCAGGGCTACATCTTATTGCTAAACTCCTGTGCTATTTCTGACAGACTTAGCAGCCTTTAACATAGCAAGTATTCTATTAGACAGGCAATCTTGTCTATTTGATCTATTTAAAAAATCATAGTACTATCATTTATCTCCCTTAGAATTGGTTTGAAGAGAAGCAGAGTTTGCAATCTGCTTAGGAGAATGTAGCTCAATCTACGCAAACATAACATTTTTTATTTGTGTTCTGAAAATTCTAACAGTGGATATTCTGCTATATATATGTTTATTTCTCTACAATATTCAGGCTTGGAAGATTAGCCAACAAATTGCAGTTGTGGTTATTACTCAAGTGACATGGTAGTAACAAAGTTGGATAACTGTTCATGAGTGGTTAAAAAATATATTAATGGTTTGACAAATAAAGTAAAGTATGTCTCTGCTAGAAGCCTTAATGATTTTATGAAATAGAACAGACTAACCTTTGATGCTCATCAAGTAAAAGTATATATGGTTCTTAAATCCCCACAGTTTACAGACTTAAAAAACTGCATGGTGACCACCATGAGTACACCCTCTTTAATCAACATCTCTTCTGGGGAAGCTAATCAGTGAGGCCCAGTTCTGGATTTTTAACTCTAGCAGTTTATTTCCTGCTTTTGTGGCTTATTTATTTTCCAGAACCCACATATGGTGTGATAGAGTCATCAGGAGGCAGAGAGAGTTTCTGCCAGCACATAGGAATCCTGCCCAGGAGGCACAGGAGGGTTTTCCACATTAATTGAGGTGGTAGAGCTCGGCTCTAAGTCTTACCATGACCCCGGTGTTTCATAACATAATAGGAAATTGATCCTTGGTACAGACTATTTGTCCCTCTTGTTTGTACAAAACTGCCAATTACATAGGAACAGCAAAATCCCACAAATACGGATTTTGGTTAGAAAGTCAGACTGCAGTCTGCTCCTTCAGCTGCAGAAGTTTAGCAAAATGACACTGCTAGGTAGTAAGTGAAAGAACATTTCTCTCTGTTGCAAAATTACTCTGCATTTTTTGCCAGCTGTAGAATCGAAGCCAGTGAGAAGCTGAATTTGTGCAATGGTCAATGTTGAGCGTAACCATCGGACTTGTGAAGTGAAAACTGAGAATTTAAGGTTTGAACTACAAAATACCTTCAATACCTGCAATGTAGAACTCAAGAGCTATTTCACCTGCTCATATGTTTTCTGGAAGATTCTTAAAGTCTTGCTAAAAATGGTGTCTTAGATAAAAGCTGCAGTTGGAAAAAAACATATTTTAGTTCAAAACCAAGCATTCATGAATTAGAAATATATGAAAATGGAAGTAGAAAACATTCTCTGAATTTTAGACTTCAAATTGTGCATGCTTTGAAACTTTCCAGGGACTTTGTATGGTTTTGTCTTTGACTGAATCTTCTGAGAACTTTATGGTTGTAGCCCTTCTATTTGCTACATGAAGATTTAAGGAAAAACCTCCTGCAAGTGGTAGTAGGAAGCTTTCATAAAGTCCTGCATTTATTTTTCATGCTGTGATAATTAACGAAAGTATCATAGAAACAAAAATTCTTAAGGCTACTTTCTATTTTATTTGAAAATGTTTAAGTAGACGACCAAAATGAAGTGGTTAACATAATAATATTTCAGCAGTTCTGTCACTGGTTGGCTGGGGCTTTTTGTTTCTGTTGGTTTGGGGTTTTTTGGTTCTATACTAAGGAAAAAAAATAGGGTTTTCTGATATACATTTTTAAGATTCCACCAATTGCATTATGAGTTCAGAAGCTGTTCATAAAATGATATTTCAAGAAGGTGTCTTATGCGTTTTTCTATTACTTAATGTAATTTTCTCTGATTTAATGCTCTAATGCACATTTTTCATTTCCATAGCATCCTTAATTTGCTAATTCTTGCAGTGTCATATAATTTTTATATTTAAATATTTATAGTCTGCAGATATAAACCTAAAATTTCATCCTTTAATTGTAGTAAAGTCTTTTAAGGCAGGATTTAATCTAAGTTACCAATCCCCTCCTTGATGGCATTTGTGTCTTTATGCCAGTCAAAATCAAAAACAAATATCATTAGGTAAACTTTTGGTCAAAATTTTGGTTTATTGTACCTATACATAAATGCAGAAGTAAAGTGGTCACTTTTTATTTAGAAAGATCTATTTATAAAATGCCAGTACAATATCATTTCTGTAAAAAATATTTCATGTAAGCAAAGGTACGGTACTTAAGTATTTACATTTCTGTATTATATGATACCAGTTTAGTGCTTAATTTAATCATATTTCTTTTATCGGTGTATTTCACATTTATTGCCCATAAACTCTTGCAGTTTTGTGTGGAGAAAACAGTTATTGCAGTCTTTCTTACGTACTTAAAATAATGGAAAAACGAACAGATATCAAATAATGTGAACACTGATTTTCAGGTACTGAAATAACCTAGAAGTTTTCCAGTTTGAAGTTATAATATTTAACTTAAAGTTATTTACCTAGTTAATAAATATGCATTTTTATATACATACATACACACACACACACACACACACATATATGTACATATTTACGTGTGTGTATATATATAAATATTCTGTTTAAATTTTTCACTTCATATGTAGAAACTTGGTTTTGAGTCTTTTATTATTGTTTGGAGGGCTTGAGGGCTGATGTGGCTAATTTCCAAGTAGATTTTGTTTTAACTGAAATAGAAATGGAAGTTAAGATGAATCAGGGTAGTTTGGAGGACTATACCTTTAACTTGTGTTGTGTTTGTGGTCAGTTGCATGTCTGTAGTTTGAATGTGTGTATCTCTGAAGATAAAGTATGTAAAAAGTTTTTCCACATCTGTGCCTTTGTTTCAGGTATCTCGTGTTAAAAAATGAGACTCTGTAGAGACAAAAAGCTTGCCAGTTATTAAGTTATTTTAACTTCCATGACTGGAATGCTGTTTTTAAGCCTCCTGGAAATTATTATCAAATATGGAAGTTCATTATCGAAAATAAAGATGATGAAAAATAATAATGAACATGTTATGCTTAAATCAACTTTGCAAATCCAAAGTGCATTTCTCTTTTAATTTCCTGCTGCCACATCTCTCATATCTTGCAAAAGCAATTCTATGTAATCCTTTCTTCAAAGAGTAATAGTAAGCTCAAAACTGCACAAAGTAATTTTACTTATGTGAATGTTCGAAACTCTGGGGCCATCTTGAATAATTGAAGTAAAGAAGTATTAAAACTTCAAAGGAACACTCATATTTTTTAAAAACACATTTTTCAGCTCAGGTAATGATATGGAAGGACCACTGTTACCTCAGGACAGAAATCAATCTGAAATGGACACCACTGAAGATTGGAGAAAGAAACTCCAGATGCTTGAGAAAAACATTTGGAATTAGTCAATCAATACAATCAAGATGTAAGGACTTTTTTGTTTGTTTGTTCGCTTTATTTTTACACTTGGAATAAATGTAATTTGTTTCCTTAGGTGTAATTTGTTTCCTTAGGTGAAATGTGTTTCCTTGAAATAATCCTCTCATCACGTGAATCAAAATCACAGTCCCTAGTTGGAAAATAAGAAAGCAGCAGCACTATACAGACCTCTCACACCTGTCTGTAGGAACTGATGTAACTTTTAGTGACACTGCTAATAGTTGAAGATGTGTGTAAGAAACTTGAGCACTACATAACAGCAAAGTCATGCAGGGGAATAATTTGCACCCCCAGCTTTGGAATTCTAAGTATAAGACCTGGTTTGTTGGTTTGAGTGTTTTAATCCCGGTAACTCCAGGGATCTATTTTAGAGAATCACCCCACCATTGATGGAGCAACAGGAAAAAAATGGATATAGAACAACAAACTTGGTTTATTTGCTGTATTTAATTTAAAGCAGAGGAATGAGCACCCACATCAGCTGCCCCTAAAAAACTCCTAAGAGCAGAATTGTTACTTAGAGCGGCAATAATAATTCAAACTAAAGAAAATTTTAATTTTCTCACTGCTACTTCATTTAGGTACTAGTTTGCCACAAGAGCATCAGGGAAAACCTCTGTAATCGGGTTAGACTATTTCCCACTAATGGAGCTCCTATTAATAAGGATGCTGCTGCTTTGTAGATGTCCTGAAGAAATGCATGTTTTACTTTCCACCTTCTTGCATTCATATGGCTTGAATGTGGTTTCCTGGATCAAATTTCTGGCAGCAGTGTCTAGACTGTCTTTCTTATACCAGATAAGAACCCTTTTTGAAGTGTTTTCTTTCTTGTGTTTAATAGCATTCTGCTTGACTGCTGAACATGGTTAGACTGAAGTTTGTGTTTCCATAGTGAGTTACTAGGTGTCTTGATAATCAAGTATCCCAACGTGACTGTTTTTCTAGTTGTTAAATATAGTTATCAGAAAATTGCCTGTGGAATATAATTATATTGTCTGTCTTAAGGCAGAGTATGTTTGGAAAAACAGAGGGGTGTATTTAAGGAGCATGAAAATGATCTAGGAACAGGAACAGTTTGGATGAAAAAATTAAAAGTATCTAAAATGTGCAGTTTCAAGTCTGTATTTCAAATTCAGCTGTGAATGCAATTTCTGAAATATTTATTTTCTAGATGTCTTGCTATGAAAAAGAAATAAAGAAATTAAGGTTGGAACTCACGAGAGGAGAGGCTTGTCGTCAAGTTCTGGAGAGTGAAATATCCTTTGCTAGAGGAGAAGATGCTCATGTACAGATGTATTCTGCAGAGGATGAGCTATGTGATGCAAAAGCCAAGCTTTTGGAACTTCAAGGTAACTAAAAAAAAAAAAAATTATGGACCAGACGCCACATCTGTCCCTAGTTTTTAAAACATGCAGAGATTGCACAAAATTTTAAGCCTACTACGTTTTTTAAAAGCCTCTTGTTTTCCCATGTCTTACTCATCTGTTTTAGTAAGCTCATAAGAGTTTTCAAAACCCTTGCTGTCTCATATGAAAGAAATATAACCTGCTAAACCTATCAATCCCTTTTTTTTCTCTTGCTCCTTTGCCTTCTGTTACTTCTTCCTTCAGTGTGTGCAGAATTAGAATTAAGGTGTCCCTCTCCATATCCTGCTTATCACTATGTCCAGCAGTCTTCCTTTTACATTTCAGGGGGAAAACAAATAAAATCTAGTTCTGTTTATTTGTTTGAATTCTATTTAAAACCTTTCCTTTTCCCCCCAAGAGTTCTCATTGTACTACTTTTTTCTTTGATCTTTTCACACATTTCTAGCTTTCCATTGTTCATATCTTCCTCTTCATCGCATCTTTGCTTTTTTTTTTTTTTTTTAATACAAATAATGGGTGTTATGACAGTGGTGTGTGGAAAGGAAGGGATTTACCTAGACTTTTTTTTCCCTACTAGTTCTGCATTCAGAAACCCAAATTTTCTTAATCCTTCTCAGGAAGAGATTCCTCACACTTAAAAGCTGGGAGGATGCAATTTTTATTACCTATGTAAGTATAATATTCTTAAAATTTACTACAGGAGATGTATTTGTGAACATCTGGTGTTCACTGGAAAGACTGGAGCACTCCTGGAGTTTGTAACCTTACAAGGATGGAAGGTCCCTGGAACTTGCAAGCGCACTTATACTGCCAGATTTTTTTCTTTAAGATAATAAGAAATCAGCACTTTCACTCATTTGGAGAACGCACACATTATAAAAATCTTCTGGTTGGTTTAAATTTCTCAACTGTTTTTTGTTTGGTTGGGGTTTTTTTTGTTTGTTTTGGTTTTGTTTTCATGTTTGCTTTGGTTTTTTTATTGTGTTTTCTTTATGTTATTGTTTTTATTGTGACAAATGTCAAAGAAGCCAAATAGTCCTGCTGTTGCTTCTCATTTCTTTTTCAGTTTTTAACTTATTGCTTCTTGTTCCTGGTCTCTTGGAGCCTTGCTTACCTCATGTGGTGCTTTTGATAAGATCCCCATTTCTTGGACAGACCACCTCACTTGTGTCCTGTCTTTAGCGTTTCCTCAAACTGCTTTTCTGCTGTTCTTCTTAAGGCTTGACTTCCTGACAGCTGACAGGTCTTCTCCATCACTGTGTGCACAAATTCTCTGTGTTTATGCTAACATGTCTCTTCTGGCTTTTTCACCCTTCTCCAGCTAGGAAGAAATTTCAAAAGAATGGGATGAATTTGAAGTAAAAATCTATTTGAAAGTGGTGATCACATAAATGCCAACACAGCTAGTTGTACTCAGTGATAAAAAAGCTAATACAAAATATTTTGACCCAAAAGCCAGTCTATGAAATGAAGCAAAGTTGCTAGTAAAACTGCTTAGAGGAGAAGATTTTTTTCCTTGGCATTTAAGCTTTCACAGAGAGGTATATGCAGTATTTCCCTATCTTGAGGGAGTTGCTGGGCTGAAGATTTAAATCTCTTGAGCAGCAGTAAATTTCCCCAGAAAAGCTAAGCCTTTGCTTAGCCCAACATGCCTCAGCTTTTCCTAGTCTTTTTCCTGTGGCATGTGTCTGTCTTTACTGTTACTTAAACTGAGCTTGAAATTAATCAACACAGATTGAAGTATCACATAGATACTTGGAAATAAGCTAGACAAGTCTTGCCAGAAAAATGCAATTAAGTTTCCCATGCTATGGAGGTCTCAGTTGAAACAGCTGAATTTTTATTTATTTCCAAAGCAGGAAGAGCTTTAATTTGTAAAAATCTCTAAATCATTTCTAGGTTCTTGTGTGAAAGATGCTACAGGAACACAACATGCTTATTTCCAGTGCTACTTGCCTACTTCTTTTTTTTTTTTTTTTTTTTTGGTTAACAGCAGTACTCAATGACAAGTGTCGAAAGAAAGCAGCAGAGGCTGAGAAAATGTTTCAAAGTGCTCAGTGGCAGTGGGAAGAGGAACAACAAAAATTTGCAGTGGAGAGATAACACCTACAGAGTATACCTGTGGGGGTCAGGGAGTCCCTCTGGACCTTCTGTGAGTGCGAGAACCCCCTGTCAGACCCTGTCAGACCCCCGAGTGAAGCCAGGGGGGTCCGAGAGCTGGATTTAGCTCCATGGGAACACCTGCCTCCTCTCCGAGAAGAAATGCAAGCTTTAAGAGAAACTAGAGTGTGAATTAGATAGTTAGCATGTAGAAAAGGTAGTTTTTGGGATTGTTTATATTATCAGCCACAAAGCCAAGATGGAGGATTTGGGGTGTGGTTTCCTTCTTTCTTCTTCTTCTTCTTGTTCTCCCGTGTTGGTGGGGGATGCTGGGAATCACAGATTGGTTGGGGGATAAAACTAGACATAGTAATAAGAGCTTTGTAGTATTGGAAAATTATTGTAAACATAGCATACGTAGTTTAGAGTATAAAAGATAAGTCCAGCCTTTCGTGGGCAGACTTTCCTCCTGGACATGGTGGTGACCAGACGGCAGCTCGCGAGCAAGAACACTTTATAGATAACAAGTAATAAACAAGCCTTGAGCCCGGATGACTGTCTCCTGCAGTTTCTCTTCGGCAGCTTCAAGAATTCCCTGCGCCCCAAACCACCCTCCTATGTCCATCTGAGTGGTCTCGGAACAAAGAGACCCTCAGACAGTGACATACCTCACTGAAATGGAGTTCCTTATTAAAGAAAAAGCTCAAACAGAAAGGACTTGTCAGGTATGATGTATTAACAGATGGAAAGTTCTGTGAGATGTTGACTGAAACTTTTTTTGGTGCAAAGTCCGTGGTGGGTTGGGGTTTTTCTGGTTTAAGGGGAAATATAATCCCCCAAATGGCTAAATACTGCAGAATAGTTCTTAAGATTACAGCTTTATGAAGTTACACTTAGTGTTTAGGGCTTTGACAGAATGTGTTGTGGCTGTTTGTCATGGTAAACACCTAATCCAACCTATCAGTATGCAGTGGTAGAGAAAAACAAAGGAGTTTGTGGACATCACCTAAGATCCTTCTCAAAACAAGAGGAAACACAAGTCAGTTTTTTATTCTTATAAAACTAGGGCAGCATATAGGCTACTTTAAATAGAGTTTTCTTTTTTAAGTTGGCAGGTATACAGCAGGGTAAGCTCTGAGTTCTGGCTAACAGTAAGTGGCTGAGTTGGTGTGTGGAGGCTCTAAAAGGTTTTTGCCTTCTGTTGAGTACAGTCTTTTGTAGAAGCTCCATTCAGAGAGTTTAATGCTGCATCAAAGATCAGGGTCGAAAAAGTTTGTCACGCTCTGTCAAGTGATGTTTGTCTTCAAAAAAGGACAAAAGGAGCAGTGGATGGCTCAGGACATTGTGTTCTCTGTCAGTTTCCTGGCAGTGTTCTCTGCCTGTGGTTGTAGAGAAAGAGGTTTATAAATTATGACTTGGAATGTGTTGCAGCGTTTTGTGTTATGCATTTACAGGCCCAGTTTAAATCTCCTTTAGTTATTCTGAATTATAAAATGAAAGCTGGGGAGATTTAATTGTGGTCTTAATACGTATACATATATTACTATTATATATAATAATATATACATATATTATTATTATAATATTAGTAATACCACCTCCAAAAAGTTAAAAGATTCTTCAAATCTCTCAAATTCTGCCGCTCATGCTGACTTGTTTAATGAGCTTGATATATTCACAACAATTTTAGTTTGCCAATGTTTATTACATTTCCAGTATAAAATGTTTTAATATTTTTGTAGCACTTTACAGCAAACTATCTGTTACTTATTTCACATTTCCCAGTTCACATTTATTAATATCTGGAAGATAAACCTGAAGAAGTACGTATTATCTTTCCAGGTATATATTTCTGTAGAAATGGTTCATAATTCTTTATTTATTTAGTAGTTTGTTTATTTATTTATTTATTTATTTTGCATTTTGAAAGGAAGGATCCTGTCTTGTTGGACATGCAAAGCTAGAGGACTATCTTAAATTTAGTCCAAATTCATATGGGCTATGGGGATTTTGTAGCAGTGACTTCACAGAGCTGCAGAGTCCAGCAATGTGAGTAATTCTCCCAACCCGTAGTTTAGTTCAATTTCTGAATGCAGAAATTGAAATTGGGACCAGCTTATTTTATTCTACGGAGGACTTCATATTTCATAAGTTTTTAAAGTAATTCAGTTTCTAGGTAGAAGAAAATCCTTTTCAGAACAGCAGAAATTAAAACTATTTAGTCTGTAGGAGTAACTGTTTCTAAAAACATCTGATTTGAGGCTTTAGCAATTAAAATCAGAACAAAAATGAACTTTTGCCCTCATGCATCATTTCACCAAATGCTATTCACCTATTTCTATCACTGCCGCTGAGATGGGAGACAGAAGAGATTAGAGGGAAAGATTTCCTGTGGAGATCTGGCTCTGATTTTAGTGTTACCACAGAATGTGATGTTCACAGTGATTTTTGGGTCAAAACAGATTTCTTGGTGATGAATTAAAAGGGTGTCTGCTGTTGGTTAAACATTTCTGTTGATGTGTGCTGACATTCTGAGATTTTAAAATGCTAACATCTTCTGATGCAGTCTCCACTCCTCTGTTGAACTCTCTACTGCAATACTTCACCTTAGAAAAAGATGCATCTCCTCTTGATGCGTTTATTTATTCATTTACCTATTTCTCTTCAGGAAAAGAATGCTGTCCTGCACAACACGCTCAGGAAGCTGAGGGATATGGAGGGAGAGCTCCATGGCTGCAGTGAGATCCTGAGGCTCCGGGTTGATCATCTGGTTCTCAAGGACAGACAGAAGGAGAGACTTGCCAGGGAGCTGGAGGTAAAACTTTCTGCCTGCTGCAAGCAGTCTCAGAAAGCACTGGCACAAATGAGCAGTTTCATTTTTGAGGGGTGGAACCTCTGAGTCAGGCTATGAGTGCCTTGTGTTTGATTAACAAAATGTGGAGTTTCTCAAGGAAAGGTGGATTCACAGCTGAATGCTGTGAGCCTGACCTGAGATTGGTGTCTGAACAGCAGATGGGAAGAGGTTTATGTCACTGGGAAAATACTCTTAGCAATATGGAAGTACAGGGGGAGTACTTGTGCAGGATTTGTGATTTTTTTTTTTTAATTAAGAATATTAAGCAGATAAATCTTGTGAGAAGATACAAAGCTTAGGCATTTTGGCTGATGATGTGGAGTAGGTTTGGTAAGCTCTGTACTGCTGCTGACTTTCTCTCTAATAGGCCTTCCAGAGATCTCTGTTTCTCAATTATTTCCTTTTATGAATGTGTGAGATTATAGAGAGTTTAAATTTATAGCCAAGATCTAGTATTTTAAACTTCTATTTATTTATTTATTTTTCTGTTCATATTTCCCTAACAGAAGTGCTTGGAGTGAGGATTCAGTCTCACATACTTGCTACTCTGCTTGACCTTTTCAAAATCAATGACTTCACTTGTATCTGTGTTACCTTAAGTGTCTGGAATGACTTTTAATATTCATGTTTTTCTTGATCTTTGTTGCATAACTTGAAGGCAGGAGTCATTTTGGGGTGTATTGTTCTTTTCAAATCTGTCATCACTCTAAGTGAAAAGATTTTTTCATAGAAAACAGTGCAATTAAAATTGCATGTGAATTTCTATTATAGCGGTTACTGCTTTTGCTAAAAATATTTTTTCTCTTGAAATTCCATGGCCAGGCCTTTATATGGAAATAGTGATTATAAAAAATGCAGAAAGAACATAATTGTACGTCAATTTCTTTAACTAAACAGAAAATATTATTTTAATATTCTAGATATATAATATATCTGTCCTGTATCTTTGAAATGGGCACTTAGATCTAATTCTGGAGATACAGTGCATACACCCAACTTCTCTAGATGTGAGATATTAATGCATCCTGAGACTGTGGTTCCAAATGTAATTATTCAGAGTACTTTTCAGCTTCAAAGCTACTATAACTCCAGTTATCAGAGAAGTTTGAATATACGAAAAAACGTAATATGTATACTTGAATATTAAATTCTTGTATTATTAAACTGCATCACGCAGGATTTGATCCATTAAAGCAATTAGGGTATATTTGAAAAAACAATTGTGAAAAACCTGGAAGATGATTGCTGAGGGATCTTGTACTGAGTAACAAAGCCTTCCTACTGGATTTTTGAAAAACTAAATGAGAAAACAGAAAGGAATTGAATCTTTTTTTTTCTTGTTTTCTGATTAACACAAATAAGCATTGTTGCTTCTTCAGTCAGTTATTTTCTTAGGACATTCTCTAAGTACAGGCACCTAGATTTCTGAAGTGATGATAAAATAAGTAGCAATGATTTAGCTTTCTTGATTCTCTCTATGTTCTTACAACATACAAAGGAACTAGAAGGGATTACTTTCTTGGAAGTTGGAGATTCCTCTTTTGTGGGTAAAGAACTGGTAAGGTTCTGGTAAGGAATACCTTGTTATTTACATGAAAAATCTCCACATGAGGTTTGTTTTGAGTGCAAGTGTAGTTTTTACTGTTAATCCCACCCTTCCACAAGTCTACTTAAAAAATAGTATTCCCCTTGAAAACTTCATTAATATAAATAATTTGAAACAGGAAAATACAGATACCACGAAAGGACAACAAAATGTGCTTTTGATAAACATATCTCTTACTCTCTGTTTTGAGTCCTATGTATTAATACATTTTTACATGTGTTCAATGCTTTCTAATTCTGTATAGAATTAAAAGAATATATTCACCTGTAAAAAGCAGAACACAATGGTGAAGAGCATTGAAGACTGTGGTAGTCTTTTCTAACTCCCTTTAACTGCTTTGTTGTCACTTGGTAGTTAAGAGTTCGAGAACTTGGAGATGCTTTGAATGAAGAGCAAGGGGACAGGAGAGAAGCTGTTCCAGTGGCAGCAAAGAAAGATAGCAAAGAGTCAGAAAATGCACATGAGAGAGGAAAAGTGTAAGTTTCCTTCCGAAGCCATTGTACAATGGCTGTAGGTATCTGGAGTTCAGCTCGTAGCTCACATTGCCTGCGATTTTCAGTCAGCAGAGAATCTAGTGCAATGTGCCAAACCAAAAGTTCAGACCCTGACAGTCCATTCACAGCAGGCCCATATCAGTAACCAAAGGTATTGTGAATGGGTCCAGAGAGCAACTGGCCTGTTACAGGTTATTTGCCAAAACAAAAAATTTTGAAAACCATAGTTATAGTAGGGTCCAGCCTCTAGTAGTGGTTGGGGTGAGAGTAGGAAAACATACCCAGCAGGTGTAGAAAAGATGGCTTTTCTCTATACACTTACATTATTATGAAAACATTGTTTTCCACTTCAGTGAGCCAGCTGAATCTCTAAGACTCCTGTCAAAAGCTGTGTATCATTTATCGTGGGTAATCTTTGTTTTCAACTTTTGAATGGCTGCAGAAAGCTTTAATCAGTTAAAAAATATTGACTTTGGTTAGAAAATCGGACTGCAGTCTGCTCCTTCAAGCTGCAGAAGTTTAGCAAAATCGCACTGCAAGGTAGTAAGTGAAAGAACAATTGTCTCTGTTGCAAAATTACTCTGCATTTTCTGCCAGCTGTGGAATTGAAGCTAGTGAAAAGCTGGATTTGTGCAATGGTCCATGCTGACTGTAACCATCAGACGTGTGAAGTGATCACTGAGAATTTAGGTTTTGAACTACGAAATATCTGTTTTAACATAGGAATCAAGAGCTCCTTCACCTGCTCATATGCTTTCTTGAAGATTCTTGAAGTCTTGCTAAAAATGGTGTCTTAGATAAAAACTGTAGTTGGTAAAAAACATATTTTAGTTCAAAACCAAGAGTTGATGAACTAGTAATATATGAAAATGGAATAGAAGACATCCTCTGAATTCTGTTTGATTGCATATTGTGTATGGTTTGAAACCTTCCAGGAACTTTGTGTGGCTTTGTTATTGAATCTTCAGAGAGCTTTACGATTGTAGCACGAAGATTGAAGGAAAAATCTCCTATAAGTGGTAGTCGGAAGGAAGCTTTCATAAAGTACTGCATTTGCTGTGACCATTAAAGAAAATACCATAGAAACAAAAATTCTTAAGGCTACTTTCTATTTAATTTGAAAATGCTTAAGAAGACAATCAAAATTAAGTCATTGATATAGTAACAGGTCAGCAATTCCGTCACTGGTTGGCTGAGGTTTTTCTTTTGTTAGTTTGGGTTTTTTTGCTTCTATACTAAGGAAAAAAACAGAGTTTTCTGATATGTATTTTTAACTTTCCATCAACTGCATTTTGAGTTCAGAAGTTGCTCATAAAATGCTATTTCAAAAATTTTCTGCCATTCCTTAGCATTATGTTCTCTGGTTTAATGCTTTCATACATGTTTTTTTCATTTTAATTGCATTCTTAATTTGCTATTGCTTGTTGTGTTACACAATTCGTGCATGGTATGGTTTTGGTTCCCCACTCCCCTCCACCCCAGATTCAATTAAGCAGAATACTTAATTGCTTAATTAGTTTCTCCTCTGAGAAAGTTTTAATGTGTGTTTTCATTATGAATTTTTTGTTGGTGGGTATTTAATAGGAGAGCTGAAGGAAACAGATTTCTGGAACTCTGCAATACAAACCAATGTAATTTCATTAACACCTTCAAGGTTTTTACAAAAAGTGATTATTCTCTTGATTTCATTCCCTTGAAAACAATATTAAATGTCACCAGGTTTAAAGAAGCCAATTTACTCTCCTGCTGCCTACACACCAAATAAATGGTTACTCTTTCCATAAGCCTTGTTTCTTGGAGCAAGTCTTCCCCAGTTTTCAGTTCGGGTTTACTTTTCCCCCCTTGGTACTACCTGGCTTTTAGCTATCTTCAGCTGAGACTGATACTTCCTTCATCCTCTCTGAATAAAATTACTTGTCCTTATTTCTTCTGGGTTTTCCCTGGACAGGGGAAAAAAAAGGTCTCTCAAACCTATTGCATGATGCCCACAAACAAGATTTTATTCAGTTTACAGATGCTCTGGCTTTTCAGGTTCAACTTATTTCCAAATCTTCTTATTGCAGGAGCTGAGTCGCATTAAATAGAGTGATTTTCAAACTGTTGCTGATCTCTTGCTCTTTCAGGCATGTTGGCTGCTCTGGCTATGGCTCTGGTAGTTAAGTATTGAAAACCAATAATGAGCTTGTAGTTTTCTTGCAGTGCAGGCAGGTTTTAATGGTCCTTCTCTCCCACATTTATTAAATATGCAAAATAACAAGAACACAGCACCTTGTGGAATGATTTCTGATGACATTAAGCTGTTCTGATCGCACTGATGAAGTCTTCTTTTCAAATGGGAATATACTTAGTATTCATTCAACTATTCAAATATTATAGTCTGCAGCTAAAAAACTGAAACTTTATCCTCTAATGGTAGCAAAGGCAAGATTTATTCTAAGTTACCGATCCCCTCCTTGATGGATGGTATTTGTGTCTTTTATGCCAGTCCAAAAAAATGCCTGAGAAAACATACTTCATAAGGTAAATTTTTAGTCATAGAAATGTTAATTGTGCCTATACAGAAATCTAGGGGTAGAGTAGTCATTTTTTATTTAGAAAGATCTACTAATTAAATGCCAATACATCATCATTTCTGTAAAAAAGATTTCATGTAGACAAAAGTACGGTATTTTAGGATTTACATTTCTGGATTACAAGATCCCGATCTAACGCTTAATTTAATCATATTTATCAGTGTATTTCACATTTATTGCCCATAAACTTTTGCACTTCTGTGTTACTATACAAACGGCAGACTTTGGGAACGGCCGAGGACATGCAAAGAAAATGTCTGAATACGCATCTGGGTGATGCAACCCCAGGGGCATAAAAGGCGGAGGTGCCACTTTGTGGTGTGCCACCAGCTGCAGCTGAGCACCCAGACCTGTCCCTTTTTCCTTAGTCAGTCCCTTTGTTGTGGTGCTCCGGTTTAATAAACCCCTAAAATTTTAAAGCGAACAGTCATTCCTCACAAAAGGAATACTCGTGTTCTTTTAAAAACACATTTTTCAGCTCAGCTAATGATAATACAAGAACCACAGTTACCACAGGATAGAAATTCATGAGAAATGGACACTTGAAGAGTTGAGAAAGAAACTCCAGAAGCTTGAGAAAAAAAAAAATTGGAATTAACCAATCAGTGCAGCCGAGACATAAGGACATTTTTATTTCTTCTTGTGCTTTATTTTACCCTTAGAATAAATGCATTTTGTTTCCTTAAATACAATCTGTTTCCTTGAAATAATCGTCTCATGAGGTAAATCAAAATCACAGTCACTAGTTGGAAAGCAACAAAGAACCAGCCCTGTACAGACCTCTCATGCCTCTCCATAGGAACTAGTAACACTTTTAGTGCCATTGCTAATATTTGAAGGTGTGTGTAAGAAAATAATATTCCATTCCCTGTCAGACCTACATTCACACGATGGTTGCACTGAATTTTTGGCTCCCTTGAGTCTCTGTTATGCACATCCAGTCTCCATTTCCAGCTGCATTTCAGTTTCTGCTACGTCTGCATTTCAATTACGACTCTGACCATCCAGGGCCTCACAAGGACACATCCCCTTCCACCTGAGGTGACAGACAAGCTCTGGCACCAGCTGCTGTCACTTCTTGGGGATGCAGCTTGATCTCCAAATGGGGGCTCCGTGGCCAGGTCTCCATCTCAGGGCCTTTGGGCTCACCAGGTTGCACTGGGACTGACGGTCCCCAGTGACACCCGTCCTGAGAACAGCTCCCCAACCCTGCAAGAAATCTTGGGGATCCCCAGTCCCTTTACACCACCACTTGGGAGACCCACAACCTGCTTCAGGACACCTTCCCCAACATCCCTGTGTCCCTGCAATGCAGGACTTCAGTGCCAACACCCCATAGCCTTCCAAACCAAGCAGTCCCTCTGGCCACTGCTGTCCCCAGATCTCTTTAGTGTAGCTGCCATGATCTCCGTCGGCACCACATCAGCTTACTCTGTCCGGGAGAAGCTCCTGAGACCTGCTGCAGGCTCAGCTCACTGATGCACCAGGAAGGAGCAACATCCAGCACCTCATCGCCAGCACCAGCCACGGACAGCCCCAGCTCCCCTCAGGCACCCCCACACCCTGTGAGCTCCTACCATGGGCACTGAGCTCCCACTGCGGGGGTCCCCCCTTGTGCAGGCCCGCCTGGAGCTCAGGGCCATCTCCGATTCCCGCCTGCGCCTCCTCAGGCGGCAGGGCCGCTGCTTCTCCTCTTGCCGTCCCGTGCAGCTCCCACCCACACACCGGACACCCACACATCCTGCGGCAGCATCCATACATCCTGCGGCAGCACCCGCAGACCCTGCCGCAGCACCCGCAGACCCTGCTGCAGCACCCACAGACCCTCCGGCAGCACCCACAGACCCTGCAGCAGCACTCCACACACCCTGCGGCAGCACTCCACAGATCCTGCGGCAGCACCACAGACCCTCCGGCAGCACCCACAGTGCGGGCACTCAGCACCCCACAGCCCAGGCTGGGGCACGCTCGGCACACAGCAACCCCACAGTGCCTGCCCGGGGACAGCACCCTCAGCACCCCCACACCTCATGGGCATGGGGAAAAGCTGTATTGGATGGCACGGCCGGGCTTTAGTAGCCACGAATGTGGCTTCTTTGAGAAGGTGCTGGAACGTTCCTCCCCGGCCCGGCCCGAAGACGGGCCCGCCGCTGGCAAAGACCGAGCCAAGCAGCGACCGTAGAAACAGCGACAGCATGCTCTAATAGGGAAAATAATAAACCAAAAAAGAAGCAACACTTATTGCAGAGTAAGAATCTTAAATATACTACGCAGAAGTCACTGTGCTCGTCCTTCCGTAGCAGCTCTGGAGAGGAGAACACGGCGTTTGTTTCTCTGTAAATCTGCTCCTGACGGGGCTGAGGATCAGCCCCTCATGGCGGGACCTAAGCATTTAGTCGTTTGAAAAGACGATTGCACTCCTCGACCACCTGCTGGGTAGGTACCTATCTTTCACTAGGCCGAATAAAATGACCTCGGAGGTCCCTATGGAGCTCGCACTTCGCCTGGAAGCGAGCGGAGGACGGCGATTCCGGCACTGAGGGAACACGCGGCCGACCAAAGCCGACGCTGGGAGAGCGGCGAGTGGTTAAAAATGTCAGCGGATCTGGCCGGGGGCGGTCTGGGGCAGGCGGAGGAGAGGCTGATCCCCGCCGGCCCCGCCGCTCACACCGCCCCTCGCTCCAATGCCGGCGACGGCGGCTCCCGGGGGCCGGTCGGACGGGGAGGGTGCCCGCGGGGCAGGCAGGCACTGGGCGGACCCGTCCCGTCCCGTCCCGTCCTGTCCCGCAGGTGCCGGGCGCGGCAGCCTCGGCGAGGAAGGGAAGGCGAGACGGCGTCGCTCCCGGAGCGGGGTTTGCCCTGGGCAGAAGCGTCCTTCGGGGAGCGGGTGGGATGCGGGGCTGCCCAGCGGTGCCTCCGCCTTTGCAGAGCGTCCAGGCGTGTGCGTCCCCGCGTTCAGGATGCGGGAGCGCTCCTGCGGTCCCGAGCCGGGACGAGTCGGTTCAGGTTCTCCTCAGAGCACTTGTCTGTTTTTAAAGGTTATCCTGTATTTTCACAGAAGGGTTTTTCCTTCATTTTTACGGAAGTCGTGAGCAGAATAAACTGGAGCGAGTGTACACAGCGGAATAGAGGGATGCTTGTGTATAGATGTAATTAGCACGACCTGCACATGAAAACGTAAATCTGAGTAATACCTTGATTTCATTCCAGCATATGTCCCTCAGCAGCAGCTGACTGGAGAAATTCTTAATTGTGTACAAATCCTGTAGAAATTTTCAACAGTAATAGTAGTATAAACATTTCCTATTTAGCGTTTCAGCCAAGGAGTGGGTTCAAACTGGAAATGTAGGCACAAATCAATTAGGAAAACTATGCAGCTGCTTTTCCTCAAATGAGCTGGAAAGGGGGAGTTTTTGGTAACGTTATTAATACTTAAATATTGCTGCCAGTCATTGAGTACTGAAATACAGTTAAAGGGAACACGCAATCCCTAGAATCTCAGTACAGCTCTGAAGTTTTTCCAAAGTACCAACTTCTCACTATAGAATGAGTTTGAAACCTCACTTGGAGCCTGTCATCAATAGAGAAAATGCTTCATAGCTTATTTTATCAAGTCGGTAACTGAGCGTTGGCTGCAGTGTTTTAGAAAGCTGAATAATATAATTACTCTCTATAGGAAAAATTGTTTTTATCTGGCTTCTTGAAAGAAGAAGCAATAAACCTCAAAAAGACAAGCCTGGAGAAGAGCATTTGTTTCCCAGCTGATAAGCTGCAGACCTTTGCTGAAAAGTCTTAGATGCTTTGATTGAGCAGCATGTCTGATGTGAGACTGAAACTGAAAACTGGCTCCAGTGCTTTGTAAACATCCCTTAATGATATTTGTGCCCAATAGCACAATACTTGGAGGAAAGCATATGTAATTAGCTATGTGTGTTCTTGAACTGGAGGGAGTGGGTGTGCAACTATCTGAACTGGAGTCAGAATTTAGGAAAACGCCAGGCTGGGTAGACAAATAACTGTACTGCTTGCTACTTAGTGGGCCTGCAAATGAAATAGTGTTAGCATGTCTAGTTTGATTTCCCATCTCAAATGAGAAAGACCAGCTGGGCAGATGTGCTCCAGATCTCTAATAAGCTGGACAAATTTGAGGACCAAGTCTCTACTTGTTTACCTGTGTAACTCATGCACCTGCAAAGCATCAATATATGGCACCTTATGTAAGAGACTTTATTTCATTTTTCTTACACAATCAAGTGTGTGGTGCTCCCACAAGGGGTGAATCAGTGGCGTCATATTAGTATTGACTACTAATATGCTATGGAAGTGCCATAGCTTTGTCTAGGCTCTTTAGTGTGTGATTTTAAGTCTGGAGTGTTACAAGTCTCTGACAGAAAAGAGCAGTTCACAGGACTGGCTGTGAAATTTGTGCTCTTGCTCACTGATTATAGTCCATGTTTGGCAAAAAAAAATCAAAACTGCAGGCAGCTCAGTGACCTGTGTGAAGTCAACTGTCTGTGTCTACTTAATTTCCCTGGAAATAGAGTTCCCCTTTTTTGGTGTATCAGGTGGTAAAACGGTCCAGAGGTGGCACAGTTATCCAGAGGAAGGGCTCTGTGTGCCAGGTTTGAATCCCCACAGACAGAAACTGTACTACCCTTGCACTGGGGGGGAGAGGCCTTAGCCCTTTGTATATAGATTTCACCATTTAGATGTCTACTTAAAACTCAGCTAGCTAAATGCCAACATTTTCTGCCATCACTGGTGGGGTGGGAGTGGGCACCTGGAGGACCTGTCCAGGGGTTACAGTGTTAAATGAGCTGTTTTGAGGTGAGCAGAAGGGTTTTTAACCAAGGGTTTCACATCTAGCCAAGTTTGGAGTGGGCCTTTGATGGCAGCTGGTAAGGATCCCTTGAATTTATGTTCAGATTACTTGGCAGGAGTTTTGTATGATTTCTCTACCTTGCTTTTTCTTGTCTAGGCGTTTTCACTTCTTATTAGGGGAACAAGTGGCTTTTGAGGAAGGTAAAACCAGATTCTTTGTGTATGTGCCACAGTTTTAGTCTGACAAAGATATGTTGATTTAAAAACCCCAAAGTTATGTAGCTAGTACTGTAAGATGGATGAGATCCCATTTAAAAAAAAAAAATTAATGGAACACAGTGCAGGGAAATAGTGTGTCTTTAGGTATGGAGAGGAATGGTGTAGTGAAATGACAGTCAAAGTTCTAACATCCTCAGTCCTGTTAAGTAGTGTCTTCCTTGATGAATGATGCCAGTGGAATCAGATTTCAGTGTGTAGTACTTACATTACAGACTCTCTGCCAGGACGTTGATCTTGATTTTTGATACTAACAGATTTGTTTGTCAGTAATTAGTACTGACTTCTTATGCTCTAGTCAGCATAGCATAAACGTAGATGTAACTGTAATATTTCTTCATCTGTGAGAAAAAAATCTGTGTCTTGATAATCCAAATGTTGTTTTGTTTTGTTTCATTTTTTTAACTTATGAAAAGAGTATGTATCATTTAAAGCCATCTGTCAGAAGACTAGGAGGAACATTCTGGGGCAAGATTTGCTTTACTGAAATATTTTTATTAAATGTGTCAGCATTCATGCTAATTAACAGCCATTCAGGCTGTCTGGTCTTTAATTGATGTTTTGCTTGTGTAAGGATTTGTGGTTCATGCCTTTGGATGTACACATTAGATTTATATTAAAATGTGGGCAGCCATCTCTTCCAGTTTTATCAGTGTCTGATTGTCAGAGAAATTAGCACATAGCTAGCAGTGAGTTACAAATTCTGAGCTCTTTTTATATGCAAGACAATGAAAAGATAGAGCAGAAAACATAATTTTGACTTTGACATTAACATTGACTTGCTGTGTAACCTCAGGAAAGAAATGAAATAATTTTTCTCTTGCTGTAAAAGAGCACCCTTCTCAGCCTACAGGATCATTATTGTTAAACACACTGAGAAGCAAGTGTGTGCAAAATTATTTTCTCAAAGAAATCTAAAGATTTCATATTCATGTGTCTTTTTAGAATTAGGAACACAAAGACCTGCAGCTTTTATGGTCTAGTGTCCAGCACTAGCAGCCACAGGAGATGTACAACAGCACAAGAACAAGAGCAAGAAATGATCTTGCTTTTTGTAATCTAAACCCTTAGACAAAAGAGGAAATAAGGAGAGACAATGAAATAATGAAGAGAGATGTCAAGCTGAAGTCCTGTTATTTTTCATCAAAAGTCAATGGAAATTCATACATTTAAAGGGACTAATAATAGCTCTCTTTTAGATGAGAGTCTTCAAATAGGAGACAGTGAAGAACTGTTTCTTTGTAATACCAATATATTGCCAATGATGGCTGGAAGAAGGGCCTTGCAAAACAAAGGGCCAGCATCTTGTAAAGTACTGCAAATGCTGGGCATGGGAAGAGACCATGAAAGGCAAGGGGTATCTCAGAGAAGTCATGACTTAGGATGATGCAGAAGGTGGATTTGTCAGGCTGGAGAAGAGTTGACCAGCAGGCATTTGTGGTCTGGGTAGAATTGCCCAGGGTGGTCCTGACCCATCGTGGTGGTGTTTCTCTGGGGAAGGGCTCATCTGGAAGGGTCTGCTCAAAGCAGCAGTGGAGCGTGTAGGGAGGGAGGAAGGCTGGCTCAGGCTCCTTAAGAAATATTATCCAGAGGAGGGTAAAGTGTGTTTAGGGCACCTGGCCATGTGTATGCCCAGTACCAGGGTGGAACACCAAACCAGGGCTCAGAAGAAGTTACTATGATGGACTGCAGAGGAAAGAAACATGAACCTGGCAGAAGATGGTACATGAGCTGGTAGTTTGTTGCTCCATGCACAACCCCATTTCTTTCAGGAAGAAGCCACTGCTTCCCAAAATTTTCTGCACATCACAGGAATTACGTCATGAATTCTTCCCACACAGTGTCTATTTCCTTCAGGAGTAGGTCCTGTAAATCCTCTTCAGAGTGAGTAGTGCTGTATTTCAAGAGTAGCTGTACAAGACACAAATTTTCAGTAGAAAAATATTCAAGAGACGGTACAGGCAGGAGGATGTTGTTCTTAACATGGTTTGGTCTCAGCCCTGTGAGAATACTTTCCATTAATGAAAACAGAGGCATCCGTACAGGGTTTCAATGAGTTCAGCATGTTAAAGCAACTTTTGAAGTTTCTCCTATACAGAAGTCTTGTCTATCTATTTTTCAAAATATTTTTTGTCAGGGGAAGGGTTGGATATTCTTGGTGAATTTAAAGGATTTACAGAGCAAGTAGTAAAATAATATTGTCACATGGCAAGTTACTTGTCTTTGTTCTGTGAAAATGTTTTGATTTTATCTTGCAGATGTTTTTCTGAAGTATAGAGAAAAATACTCAAGATGGAGATAACTTTGACTTGGGATTTTTTTTTCCCATCCCCCACTGTTACTTGGAGCACAATTCTCTGCTGTCATAAGGCTTAGGAAAAGTGATTTAAAGTGATTTAAATGAATGATGGCTATGTTATGTTACTTGCCCCGCTCTTCATGTGGCCCACAGAGAAGCTTCATAATCGATTGATTTGGATAAGAGCTTAACTAAAGAGCAGCAAAAGAGTTCCAATCACAGGCCTCTGGCAAGAGGAGCCGTGAAGTGACTGCTTTGTGTGAAAGGCTCTGCAGGAAGTGAAAGACCAAACAATTCTTCACCCAAAAAATGTTTAGAAAAACTCTTTAATCTCACTTGGAGCTGTAATTTCCAGTTGCAGTCACCAAATCTGTGTGGGGTGCTCTGGAGAGAGTGAAGGCAAGGACACCCGCAAGAGGCTCTGTGCAGATGAATGAAGAAAACTATGATGGACAGAGAAAGATTTTTTTTTTTTGAAGTAGCACTTGCAGGTCTATGCCATGTCAATGCAATTAAGAATAGCCCATGGATTTGCAGCTCAGAAAACATTTTCATGTCCCTGTGCCCTATCATTGCAGAAAGGCAGGACTGAGTGCTGTAAAGCCTTTGAGATGCCACAAGAGAGTACGAAAGGCTCTCATTACTCTGGAGTTTGTCTTCTAACTAAATGGCTCATTCCTGCTGCGTTTTTCATGTTTCAATGCTAAAAATGCTTTTGCAACAGCAATGGGAAGGTTGCATCAGCATTTCCCTTGGTCTTGGGTCCATTATGTCGTGTTAGCAACTATGTTGTATTGTTCTCTGTTTCAAATGCAGTTCTAATCCTGGTAAATTCTCTGGCAGTATTTGATAATGCTGACCAAAAAATATTGTTTTAACTGGTTTTACAGTGTCCATCATACTGCCTGCCCTCCCCAGTTCCACCTGTATTTATTTACCTTTTATTACAACAAATCTGAGGGAGATGTGTTCCCTCAGTTTTGTCTGTGGCTCTGCTCTGGGTGAGTGGAGAGATTAATTTAGAAGCATGTCTTAATTTTCACCTCATAAAGAAGAAGCATTTTTTGCCTTTTTTTTTTTTTTTGGTTATCTGGTTTCTACACTGAACTCTACATACAGAAAAAAAAAGCCAAACGAAATAGAAACTGTCTACACAGTTGGTGGTGGCAGAGAAAGTGTCCAAAAATCTCAGGTATTGGGTATTAATGGCTACCTGTCTGTATTTATATAGTTCACATATAGGATTTTCCGTCATTTCCTTAATTAGTTTATAGAGATTTAGGGAAGAACTCTACAGTTGTTTTGTGCAGCTGCCCTGCTTTTCTGTTAAATTTTTAAAATCATGGTCCTGAGGGAAACAGAAGTCTGACCTGGACAGACGCTGAACCTGCCTAAAGTTCCTGTCCAAAGTAGGAATAAAGATACAGCTTTTTCAACAAGACATTTTGCCTCAAATGCTGTAGAAAAGGCTAACAGGCAATTAGATTTTAGTGCTTTGTTGTGGAAGGAAGTCCTAATGGTGAAACACCAAGGATTAGGTTAAATTTGTTGGGTTTTTTTCTGTCTCATCTATTTACTGATTTGCACAGGGAAGGCATTCCCCAAAATGAGTGATTTCTATACTTGAACTACAGGTTCCGTGTACGTGTAGATAATTAAAAAACTCTTGTATTATTGGGTGAGATAATTTGAGCACTATATGGTATGAAAAGTGAACCTCCGAACAGTTTTTCTTGGTGCAAACCATAGGCAGCAAGAGCGAAATGGGTCATCTACATCTTTTATTGCTAATGTCAACACTTTAGCAATGCTAATCATCTATAATGTTTTTCTGCTTTTATTTTCCTAATAATTAAGCAAAAGATCTGGCTGCAATCAAGTGTTACTCTAGGGGGTTCATGCAATTTTTTTTATTGTAAATTTTGGTAAATATATACTACAAATGAAAAGTTGCTGAAGTTGAGAATAAAAGGTAAAAAAAAAAAGGAAATGCCATTTGCAGTCTGCTTAATCAGAGTGAGTATTTTCAATGAAATCACCACTTCATTGCAGTTATTAACTGAAAATACGGCTGCTCATTAAATAAGTACACATTGACTATTTGCTGCATGCAGGGAAATAGTTACAGATCATGAAATATCTTTCAGCAGCCTGATTTTTCAAGAACAATTTAGACAATGGGATTATCTCTGTATCCTCAGATACCTTAAATCTAATAGTTTCTTGTTGAAATAGTTTCTTGTGAGCTTTTTTATCTTGACTTATGTAGTAAGAGTTAAGTAGGACTATTTTGTCACTTGTTTTTCCCCATGGCCCTGTGGTGTTTTCTCTCATAAAATAAAGTGATTGATGTCATTCATTTTATTCTGTTCCATAATATTTAAAGTAAGGAATTGCTATTTCTTGATTAACTTACTTTGTTAAAAAAACTTGCATTAAATCCAACATATCCATTAGAAATTTTCTCATTCTGCTACAGATTAGATTCAAGGATCTCAATTTTTTGTTATCTCTGTAGCCACATAATGTTAGAATTGGTGTGTAAGTGATGAAATAAGATCAAAAGTTCACTGAAATAGAAGTATAGCTTAAGTCATTACATATAAATTGCATGTGAATAGCATTCATTCAGGCATTTGTGGATTAATTGGATTAGTGTTTCAGCATGCAAATGAAAATGATGTGCTTAGTAAAAGTGTTAGGATAATCTTCTTAGACCTTCATGTTACTACAACAGCTTTTTCTAATGAATGTTTATTCTGTTTGGAAACTGTACAGCCAGTTGGTTAGGAGGAATTAAATTTTGGGGATTCAAGTTTAAAGAGCAGTGGCTGTGCAGGGTGGCATGAGAGGCTGTGCTGGCCATGGGGAGGCACAAACCCTTCCTGAAAATGAGGGACGTGCAGGGTTCCTGGTGCTGTGTCACAGCTGAGCCTCTCTACTCTTGCGGTCTTGAGCAAGTGCCAGCCTTTATTCCAAACCTCAGCTCTGGCTGTCATAGTGGGCAGAGCCTGCCTGAGCACACCCAGCCTGGGGGCTGCAGCTGGAGAGGACAGCAGGACCTCTGAGATGCAGTTTGTCCACCAGCTGAACTCGTGTGAAACTGCTCCATTTGGGTTCTTCTTCCAGAATGGGCATAGTATTGCTGCTGCTGGGCAAGCAGTGTGTGTTCCTTGAAGTGCTCCTTGCCTTAGGTTGACTACAGATGGGTCAACATTATTAGCTACTTTATATTCTGGAGGGTATTATTAAAGTGGTTTGTTGGTTTTTTTTCTCTTTTTAGTCATCTCTTTGAAAAGGTGGTTCTTCATTTCAACTCCTTTTTTGGCTTCCCTGTCATACTCCTATATACCGCTGGAGTGTCAAAGCTGTGTCTTTGAATCTGGAAGATCCCAATGTGTGTAGCCACTGGGAACGGTAATACTTTCCTTTTGGAAGAATAAGTGATGTAAATTCCAATGTAATAATTTTGCTTCACTGTTGTATTTCATATACTTGGTTTGTGTAGCACTTGGTATGCTTCAAATTATTGAAGGCTTTTAGCTGAATTTAAAAACCAGAGAAAAATCAGTTTACTGCATGGGCAGGTGAGTTCATGGCTAAGTAAAAGGTTATTTAACAGTGGGCTGAAATGCATCTTTGCATTGGGGGCTAGCATGCAAAACACCACTACAGCAGTACGAGCAATCTTACACAACCATCTGGGTACAAGAAGTGAGTAAAAATAGCTCTTTCTAATTTAGGTGAAAAGAAGTTTTACATATGCAAAACATCACTAACCATATTGGAATTCGGGCAAATTTGATTGTCTCCTATTCAGCACTCACAGGATCTGTATTAATATTCTGTGTTGTATTATTTTGATGAGGTTCAAAAATTTGTAACATTCAAAATAAAACTTGTCATCAATCGAGTTGGTCTGTTTGTTCATCCAATTTCATGTGAACTGCAGAATGCCACAATAGGTTGGAGAGGTTGAGCCTCAAGCATCTGCTGAACTTCTTTCCTTGTGTAAAGGTTGTGATAGTGAAAACAAAACTTCTGGTCTCATTTTAACTCTTATGCCTGGAATTCATCAGCTGGTGATGAGAAAGTCTTCATTTTCACAGTTCACTTGGGGACATCAGTATTTCCTGTGTCTAATGTAAAACTGTGTTTTAGGCTTAATCATGAGGAGTGCTACTAAGCCACTGTACTTTATTTGTGATTGTTATGGCTGAATCTTTACAAAGAAAATGCAAAGTTGTATTTACTTTTTTATAGAGTCTCTCTATTAAAAAAAAATAAATGCAGCACTTTAAGGACTTTCCTTGTGAATTTGACTGAGCTTCCTGTAAAGCTTTTAGCACATCTTCCTCAGCTGCTCTGTACAGTTCATACAACAATGTGTATATGAAGTAGTCACCATATTAAATACCCGTTCATAGTACTCAGGCATTTGTCCACATTGTTACAGGATACTGTCCAATATTGTGCGTGCTTTGTTTGCAATTTTTGTAGGTAAAAGTATTTTGGGGGAAGCTACAGCACAGTGAAAGCAAAATGGAAATGAAACCTCAAATACAACTATTTACACAGCTATTTACTATTATATTATATTTGTAAAATATAATTTAAAACAAACTAATCAAAGTCTGCAGAAGGAAAATTATACTGAAAAATGCATCTAGCAAGCCTGCCCACTTTGTTGCATGAACTTTTTTCCTTCTTGTGCTGTGTCTCAGAAACTGAGCTGAGCACCAAAAAAAACTTAACGTTCACGCCGCTGCCCAAAGCAGGTGACAAAGGGACAGAAGTATGAAAGGGCAAAGCCCCAGACAGAAGCTCTTGACTGCCACTGGCACTGTTATGTGCTCTTAAATAAAAATAAGCCTCAGTCAGTACAAAAGGAACAAATCTTTACGAATGAACTGTGAGAAGGGGTAAAGCGTGCCCTGCCTCAGGGTAAGAGTGCAGAGCTTCAGGCAAGTACCAGCATCCCAGTGATATTTTGTTGGGCTGGGACAGCTGGGTGGATTACGGCTGCTTCCCTTCATGCAGGAAAACAGGGAGTAGGATGTGTACATTTAGGGATGAGGTGCTGTGGATATGCTTCCCCTTGTAGATGGTGACAGCAGGGTGAGGAGACTGTGGCTCTCACCCAGCGTGGGGGTTCAGGGGTCAGAGAAGGTGTGAGTGGAAGTGAGGGAAGGCTGGGCAGACTGTTTAGTGTTGTGGCTGGTTCTGGGAATCAGTCCTGCAGCAGGAACTTGCCACGCATTCCTGTATTGCCAAGCTTCCTTGTGCAATCCATACTGGCTGCCAGCACAAGCAGCCTCTCAAAGAGTGTTCTAGGATGATTCAGTATTTTCCCCTTTTGTCACAGGGCTCTGCTCCTCTTGCCCTACTGACAGCTTTGGAGGCTCTCAGTGTGGATTTGTTGCTAGAACAATGTATAATTGTGTAATTTGGCAAAAAATAATAGCAGGGTTTCATAGTATTCTGAGGGTGTGGTGTGGGTGGTTCTCTGTTAAAAATTATCCAGTAAGCTAAAGAAAGTATGGTCTTCGATGTTCATTAATTTCTGATTGCTGAGTAGAATGTTTGGTGGTATGCTTGTAGTATAATTTTTCTGTAATTACTACTCAGGCTTATTTCTGTGTTAACATTCAATTAGTATCAAAAGGCACTGGATGTCTTACTATAGGCCCAGACAGGGTTTTTACAAGAAATTTCTCAGAAAACCCTGTTTTTCACTCTGGAGTGATAACAGAAGAAACCTCATTTTCTGGCTCCTTAACTAGTTGTCCAGTTTTCCAGTTGCATGAATAAAAGTCTCCACAGGAGGGAACACACACATTACTTCCATTTGCTGCATATTTGAGATACAGTTGTTCTAGTTTTTAAAAAACTTAGGCAAACATTAGTGTTCTTTAAATGCTGAGTAATCAGAATTTCTTCAAATGTGTTGCACAGGAGAAACATGATGACTCTCTGCATGCTTATTTTTCTTTGCATGCATTCTGTCTCATTTCAAGATATGAGTATTTTTTATATTTATTCCATTCTGTAAAAAGACCTATTTAAATGGGGCTGTACTAAAAAGACTTGCTTGATGATCTCCCTTTTTCTCTCTGTCTCTCCCCAGTTACTCAGTTACAGTGCAAGAGTCATATCCACATCCTTTTGATCAGATTTACTACACCAGTTGTACTGACATCCTAAACTGGTTCAAGTGTACACGACACAGGTGATGTATAAATCCTAATGTTGTCAATTTGGTGATGTTGTTAAGATTATTGATTCAAAATCAAGCATGATATGTAGGATTTTTTAGCTGTAGTGTCCAGTCTGTCTAGTTGTGATCTGTGATCAACTGGAAAATGCCTGTCCAAACAGTGTGACATACATTTTATTAGCAGGTTGGGGTGTACCATCCCACAGGATGCTAACAGAAAACAAATAGCCTAGGGGAAACTAAGTTCTCCAGACTCTGCAAGGTGTATTTGTTCAGAAGTATCACAGGGAGCCCTTGCTGCTTGCAGTGTTGTGTTTTGAGGGAAGTAAGTGTATACTTCTTGAAATAAAAGGAATAAGATTTGTTAAATGAAACTACCTGTGCAAGCAAAAAGCAAGAATTGAATGATTAAAAACTGGTGATATCTGGAAAGCATTTTCCTCAGAGGAATATGCCCATCGATATGAACCATCACAAGTGAAAAGTCCCTATTCTTTTTCTGCTTTTTGAATACCCATGAACCTAAGGCATGTCAGGGAACCCCTGGACTCTTGAATTTGGCAAAAGATAAATCAAGACGACTTGGAGCATTTTTTCCCCTTTTTAATGACACCTGAATGTTCTTTAAAATTGTAAGAATATTTCCTCTCTTGTTTCTGCACCAAGATATGTGACAAACACTCATTCCTTTCTTTAGGATCAGTTACCGTACTGCCTACAGACATGGTGAGAAAACGATGTACAGGCGCAAATCCCAGTGTTGCCCTGGATTCTTTGAAAGCAGGGAAATGTGTGTCCGTAAGTTCAGCTTTTTTATATTTCTTGGCTTTGAAATTCCATGCAGCCGTCGATGTGCTGGTGTGACTCCTCCTCTGATGGGTGACTCGTGGAGGCTGAGTTGCAAAAGCTCAGTTACTCATCAGTGATGCATGTGCAGCTCTCATTGAAGCCAGCTGGGGTTGTGCAGATGCCAATGACAGGTTGATTGGATGTCAGATGTCTAAATAGCCAGCCAGCCTTGATGTGGTTCTAACTAATGATCATGTGGAAAATGCACAGTGCAAGCATCAGTGTGTTTTCCAACACAGTAAATAAATACAAGGTTTAAAACCACGAGGGAAGTGGAAGTCTTTGCTCCTTGGAACAGACCTCAGTAGATCCTCATGCTGAACCTCTCTTGGAGATACAGAGATCTGTAACAGCTATTTGGAGGTCTCAGGACCTTTTGGATGGCACACACCCCTGTCTCCTCATCTAACCCAAAATTGGGACAATTTATGGCTGGGGAGTCTGGTGGCAACCTTGGCTCTAGTTCTTTCTACTGTGTGGTCTTGCACAGGCCTAGGGAGGTCTTAAAATTATATTTGTTAAGAACTTGTTTTACTTCCTGGAATCTGAAAAAACCCTTTGATTCAAAAAACATTTTCTGCACGTGCAAAAGCAAGGTCAAAACATTTTTAAAAAATGTATTTATCTGATATCAGATTGGCAATGACTTTAGCCTTTTTGTTTGTAATATATATATCTTAGACTTACAAGAACCAATTCCTGACTACGTTTGGTTATTACGCACCATGTATGAATAATGATTTTAAATTTTTTTACTAGGTAGAATACTTTTTGAAGTGTGTTACAGTTTGACTTATCATGTGATGTCAAGCGTGATGGTGACTGTCTTATGTGACTACAGATTTCACATAGCTATAGCATATGTAGTAAATACAATGTGTTAACACAATGATATTCAGAGCCTGAAAAATTCAAATACTATTGGACATACTTTTTCATGTTCTTACATAAAAATATGGCTGATAATGATATTCAGGACATATCTTTTCTGACTTCTGATGTGATTGTGGAATGCCTCAGACTTTAAATTTTGTGAAAATACAGATCCTCCAGTGTAGCTGAGTTTGCATTTATTTGTCCTTGGAAGAGACAGACCTTCAGTCTTCATGATCTCCAGCTGGAGCTTTTCAGTTACTGCAGTTTTATTTTCTGTGCAGTGTGGATTATTTTATTGCCTAGTTGAAGGATGTAAGATATCTCTAGAAGGCTAAAATCTTTGTGGTGCTGTTGATATTTTGTTTGTTCCTTTGTTTGACTTCTCAGTTTAGAAAGGTAAATTAGAAAAGTGACTCCACATTGCATGAATTGAAATTTCACTGCTTCTTCTCAAAAACAGTAGGAATATGTGTTTTATTAGTTGTGCCATTTCATTTTGTCTTCAGGTGGGTTGACAAGAAATTGTGTTTTAATTTTTGAACCAACATTATATGGGGTCAGTACTTGGACTGTTTTATAAGAGTGTAGATATCTTATTAGTAAGTACTAATTAACTTTCACTAACAAAGAGTGCTTTGAGCTGTTCTCATGAAACTTGTGTTTATAGAGGATATAAATAATGTATAAATTTCTCACCTCTGTCTTCGTTATTGGCAGTACCTCTGTAGAACAGCAGATTAACTGGACCTCAGGTTGTTATTTTGGTGCATGTAGCAGTGTTTAGACCTAATGGACTTTTGAGATTATCTGAATGCAGTTTATATGCAGATACAAATGCAGAACAATAATTCTGTGAAGTTCTATGAAGGAGCTTACTCCTGGCCTTAGCAACTCTACCCCAGGCTGAGTGATTGACTAAATTTCTTATTTATTCCAAAAATTTCCTGCCTCTTGTCTGCTACTATCTGTGGCAATCCCTAGGAGATTTGGCATATGGATGCTAGGCTTAGCTACAGACTTGAAACTTCTTCAAAAGTGATTTTTTTTTTAGCACATTCCTGGAAAGAAAGATTTCAGAAGATTTAAGAGATTTTCCAGTGGCTTTCTTGTATATGGATACAGAAGCAAAGGTTGATTGTACCTGGCGGCTTGAACATTAACCTTTCTTTGTTTTTAAATGGTAGTACATTTCTAAGAACTTCAGTGGAGAGCCATGCCTTTTGAATTTCTGCAAAACATGAAATAGAAAATGAACCATCTATCCTATATAGCTGGATATCACTCACTATACCAGCAAATATCCATCAAGCACCAGAAAAAAAGGATTAAACAAGGAGTATGTTGTAGTATATAGTATAGAAGTGAAGGATTTATTTGAAAAAACATGTTTATAATGTAGTTTTATAGACAATTGATTTTTTCCCATGACAGATGCTCATTTCAATTAATTCAAAAGAAGTTGGAGTTAAACTGTGCCGTCATTTACTTTATGTGCATTATTACAGCTGAAGTGTTTCAATTTTATGTTAACTGGTTTATGACTGGCTTTTCAAAGTGAAAAAGCAACAGATCTAAAACACATAATCAAAGATAAAAATACATTTTTTCAAGTTTTATTTTAAAATCAGATAATGAAGGCAAGGGTGTAGAAAAGATCTTGAAAAAACAATAAGGCATGAAAGGGCAAATAAGAGGTAAAAGCAAATGTGCAAGAGTAAACCTAGATTGCTTTTCATACAATAATTGAGCTTTCCCTTGCAAAAAAAAAAGAAGACATGGCAATTGGTGCCAGGTAGTTTTTGGTGCCCCTTCACACTTGTCAGTAGAAAAAAAAAAAGAAACCTTCATGTTAAGTTTTCCACCTGCACCTGCATTATAAGTATTTTTTTTATTACTGTGCCCAACAATACAGTAGCAAACCAAGAGAAAGTAGTTTATTTTTTCCTGGTGTCATTCATGTCTTTCAGCTTCTTCTAGGTGCTTTTCATGTTGTCCTCACCTCTTTGTATCTCTGTGTAGTAAATTCTCTCATCACCACATCCTCTGCAATATTGTTTTTTAAAATGTGCTGTCCCTAACTGATGTAAGGATTCAGTTGCCAAGAATCAGCCCAGAAGGCGCCTGGAAAATATTTTTTTCTGGTTAGAGAATAGATTTTTATGTATATCCAGGATGTGGATCTGTGTGCTCAGCGTGGCATGAGGAGCAATGCAAGGAGATAGGTCTGGTTTCTTGAAACTTCTTTTGTTCTATCCCAGCTGTCTCACAGAGGAGGTGGTGGAGTGTTGCCATATTGTATTTAAGGCTCTGAGCTAAAAACTTGGGCTGAGCATGTTTGCATTCCCTGGGTTATTCATACAAGTTCTCACACTGCATGTTTACAGTGACCTCCTGTTGCCTCATGGTTTGCTGGCAAGGTTTTTCACACACTTGGTTTGGGGAGAGCCTCAGTCCCAAAGCTGCACTAACTTGGAAAGTATCTTCAAAGATACAACTGATTCACGTCAAGTTACAAGACTGACGGAAAATTGTGATGCATTATTTAAACACAGTCTTTCATAATACATAAATAGGCAACAATGCTTTGTATTAATGGCTTGCTTCATCAAATGTTTAAAAATTATTATTGTCCCTGTTGATTTCTAATGAAGATCATTTTAATGCATGTGAGAAAAGTAGCTTGTTAGAAATAGTTGAGAATGAAAATGAAAGACTGTAAAAATAAGCAGTTAATGGCTGGGATCCCATATAATTCAAATTTTTCTATTTTATATATGATTGATCTTCATGTGGTTTTCCTTTTCTTCGACACACTAAATGTAAAGATGACCAATGTGCTTCATCATCTTTAATTAGAGAAAAACCCAGAATATTTGCAAGTATTTTACCTAATTACTTTAGCACATTTTCAGTCCATTCAGAACCACAGTGACTCACATTAAGCCCCATTAAACTTCTTTTTAACATGCACTCTGTCTTTTTCCCTTGATAACTTTGTGTTTGTTGATATAGCAGTCAGATTTCTGCTTTAATTTCTCTGAAAATGTTGGTACAAAGAAAAATCTTATCCTGTGCACATTTTCTAAGTTTTATTGTTGTTCAGAGTAGAAGGAAAATTATTACAGTGCATGTATTTTGGAAAGCTAGGGATGTTTTGTGATTAATGTGATGCCAGCAAATCATTGCTGGTCAGGGTTTTCCTCTTGAGTGTATTGTATTCTGTCATTGATAATGCTGGCTATCAAAGCCATTTCTGTTTTTTCTTAGATGTTTCAAACAAAGGTCTATTTCAAAGAAAGACTTAGCTTAGAAATGTGCTTGCAAATCATAAAAAAAAAAAAAAAGAAAAATAATAAATTTCAGGTAGCCCTGTGTAGGACTTAGAGTAAAGGTTGCAGTGATGCATTAGGTTTTATGTCATGCTTTACTTTAATCACTGTCACTGTTTGTTTATCCTTCAACTGAATTGTTCGTTGTGTGAATTGAACAATCATTTGGAAAAGTTGATATTAAAATACTGGTGTGCTGCAAATCATATTTTATCCATGCTGTTGCAAGAGAGTATTTCTCTGGATGCCTGCTGAAGTTCCCCTCTTTTTCTTGGCATGAGTGTTTGTTTCAGAGAGTCATAGGGTGGTTGAGGTTGGAAGGGACCAGTGGAACTGAACCCGTCCAAGTTTCAGGCACGGCCAACCGGAGCCTCTTACCCAGGACCATGGTCAGACAGGTTTCCAGCCTGGATCATACTTTGACCCTTTTTCATTAAATTTGGACCATTTCCTCAGAAGAATTTGAGTAATACTAACAAACATTTTTCGCTGGAGTCTTCAAACTTAGGAGAAATAGAAGAGACTGAAGTGAAATATATTTTAAGTGATGCCACCAAACATTAATATACTGGTATTTATTTTGCTTCTAAGAGGTGCTTGACATGCAGAAGAACTGGATTAGGACTATTGTAGAATATTTTAAAGAATATTTTTCCTAGTGGTAAGAGTTCTCTAATAGTTTTTTTTTAAATTCCCTTCTCTGATAGCTCACTGTGCTGATAAGTGTGTCCATGGCCGTTGTATTGCTCCCAACACCTGTCAGTGTGAGCCTGGCTGGGGAGGACCCAACTGCTCCAGTGGTGAGTTTTCACCTGCTTCTGTCTGTCTTGTACTGTTTCCATGGTGCTTTCCTGTCTTTTGGACAGATAATCATCAGTTCTGTGCTTGCGCTTCTGCTCTCTGATCAGGGCTTTTTTTCTGAGTTATCAGGTTACTCTGTATAACCTGATTTTTCTTCATTTACTTGCAAACAGTGTTCCCAGCGTAGCAGCTAACGAGCTTTTTTTTTTTTTGCTTTTTTTTTTTTTTTTTTGGTGCTCAGAAACATGCAGATAGCACAGTATCTAGAGTAAAGACACAATTTTATTTTACACATAAGAAATTCTCACAGTTTTTATTTTACATATGTGTGTGATGCTGCCAGGTCATGTTTAAAAGCT
This sequence comes from Luscinia luscinia, assembly GCA_034336685.1. Lineage (NCBI taxonomy): Eukaryota > Metazoa > Chordata > Aves > Passeriformes > Muscicapidae > Luscinia > Luscinia luscinia. Next base: position 50,008 of record JAKWBO010000388.1, read on the forward strand.
ATGAAGAAAGCCTTCCTAGCAACTCTGTCCTCCTTTTCATTCTGCCACTTACTCAACCATTTTTCCCTTCACTCTTCACTCCCTAAACTCTTAATGTCTTTCCGTTGTATTCTGCTCAAATTTCTCCCAGTTTCTTCTCCTTTCCCTTTGCCGTAAGAGCATGTGCAGGAGATGAGGGGAGCAGAATTGTGCAGAACATAAATCATTGTTTTTTCTTCCCTTTGGCTGAAATAGTTTCTTGAAATAAAGTAATTTTTCAGTTCATTATAATTCTTCATTTATTCCAGCCTTGCTTCCCCTTTTTAAGGTCTTTAAAAATGTATTTTTGAGCATAACATAAAACCACATATTTTGTCACAATCAAGTTCAAAGTGGGTCTCTTCTGGTGACTGTCCAGTTGAAAGG